>VOQK01016312.1:32257-45649 GCA_015052645.1 Benitochromis conjunctus
GAAACACACCTCCCATATATGGCGCAGGAGGTCTTTGCTCGACCATGCACTTAAACTGTCTCATTGGGAAGAGGAGTAAAAAGGGCCGAGGCCTTGGGGGTAACGAGGCCTCCCGTCACCCTCACGGCTGACAAAGATGGTCTCCACACACACACACACACACACACACACGCGCGCGCGCACGCACGCACACACACACACACACACACACACACACACACACACACACACACACGCGCGCACACACACACACACACACACAGAAAGAGGGAAAGGTGTTTTTTCCAGGTGTTATGGGATTCTGGGATTCTTGATGATGTGTTTGTGTGTCTGTGTTTTGCTTCACAACACTGCTGATGTTTTAGCCCCGAGCTGCAGATATTAATGACCAGTTAGAGACCCCTATTGTTAACAACATTTGAATGCAGAAAACTTCACTGAGCTATACTTGTCATGAGAGGATTAACTAAGTTTGATCAATATACCTCAGATCTAGATTCAGCTAAATGTTTTAACTATAGATTTAAAGAGATAAAAAAAAGAAGAAGACTGGATTAAAGCTGACTCTGAGAATGTGTGATAAAATACATCATGTTTACATGACATGGCCAAGTAAACTGAAATTCAAGGAAAAATTAAGAAGAGTATCACAGTGATTAGTTAGTGAAAGGATTCTAAAATAGTTTAAAAGTTAAGTGGGCTTCAAAAGAAAAAAGACTGATTTGATATAAATGCATACATTATGTGCAGCCGTTTCAGAGCTCAATCAGATCCCTTTACTTTTGCCAACTTTATTGCCCTTTAACTTTGATTTTATCAGTCTAAGCCGGGTAATCCAAAGTAACAGAAATATTTGTTAAAAAATCACAAGGACACTTCACGTAATCCGCTTATAGAAGCTCTGTTATCAGCAGTTGCAGCTTTGAGTGTGTTTGTCTTTACAAGATTTGCATGCATGGATTTGGAGAGATTATCTCTTTTTTTCTTTTCCAAATCATCTCAGTATCTCTCAGAGTGACTGAAAACAGTACAGTGACATCTTCAGGAATTTGAACAAATCTGTTTGTTTAAGGTGCCTCCAGTGTGTAGTGGTTAGCATATTCACTTGGCCAATGAAAGGTTGCCGGTTTGATTCCAGCCAGAGACACAAAACTGCAGGGTTTTTCCTTTTTTTTGGCATAAATCAAACATGTGGAGCTACCTGCTGCGGTGAACCCTTTGTAGCAAGGGAGCAGTCAAAAGTAGCCTCTTCTGTTCTTTCTGTTTATGCCCAGATTTGTCTGGATGTCAGAAATGTGTGCAAAGACCTCCTGGGTTGTCATCTCACAGTGCTGATTTCTGAAGCAGGCTTTCCTAAAAACAAAAAAAACTGTAAACTGTATAAAACTGCATTGTCCTTGATTTAATTTTGCTGCTGAAAAGCAGATCAGAGGTCACCGCTGCTCTCAGTCTTTTTTTATTAATGTTTCACAAACTCTGAGATAGCTGCTTTAAATAATTACTAAACAATAAAAACTGAAGCTAAATCCTGATTAAATATACAAAGAAATTATGTTGATCACACTTACCGAAGATATAAAAACAAGAATAAAAAATAAGTGATACTATAAATAGAATATAAATAGAATAGAAGAACAGTTTATTTGATTCATGCACACGCAGCATACATTACAATCTCCAAGTGTTTCCATTATGCAATATATTCACTGATACAGTATGTATTTATTGTACAATAAAAGTACCTCAAAATGCACACTATGATTTACTCCTGTACTGTAATTGCTGTATGTTTTGTATATGGGGGCTGTGGTGTTTACTGTCCATGAAAGGTCCTCTGAGATGTGTGTACCCAGGAATTTGAATGCCAACACTTACTCATCTTCATCTCCCCACTGGTACAGTTAGGTCAGTACATATTTTGACAGAGACAACTTTTTTGTAATTTTGGTTCTGTTCATTACCCCAGTGAATGAATATGAATTAATTTTAAACGAAACAACTCAGATGATGTTGAAGTGCGGACTTTCAGCTTTAATTCAGTGGGCTGAACAAAAAGATTGCATAAAAATGTGAGGAACTAAAACATTTTTAACACAATTCCTTCATTTCAGGTGCTCAAAAGTAATTGGACAAATAAATAAAATGACAATAAAATGTTTATGTCTAATACTTGACTGAAAGTGCTTTGCTGGCAATGACAGCCTGAAGCCTTGAACTCATGACATCACTAGATGCTGGGTTTCCTCATTTTTAATGCTTTGTAAGGCCTTTACTGCAGCGCATTTCAATTGCTGTTTGTTTGTGGGCCTTTCTGTCTGAAATTCAACAAGTGAAATGCATGCACAATTGGGTTAAGATTTGGTGACTCACTCAGCCATTCAAGAATATTCCATTTCTTTGCTTTAATAAACTGGGTTGCTTTGGCTGTATGTTTTGGGTCATTGTCCATCTGTATTATAAAACATTGCCCAATCAATGAGCAGGCAGTATGTCTCTGAACTCCTCAGAATTCATTCGGCTGCTTCTGTCCTGAGTCACACCATCAATAAACACTAGTGTCCCAGTGCTGCTGGCAGCCATGCACGCCCAAGCCATCACATTGCCGCCGCCCTGTATTACAGATGATGTGGTATGCTTTGGATCGTGAGCTGTTCCTCACCTTCTCCATACTTTTTTCTTGGCATCATTCTGGAATCTGTGCTGGCTCTTTTTTAGGTTTAGAAGTTCAATCTAGCCTTTCTATACTTGAAGCTTATGAGTGACGTGCACCTTGCAGTGAACTCTCTGTATTTACTCTCATGCAGTCTTCTCTCCATGGTAGACTTGGTAGATACCTACCTCCTGGAGAGTGTTGTTCATGGTTGGTTGTTTCTCTTCACCACGGAAATGATTCTGCGATCATCCACCGCTGTTGTCTTTTGCTTTGTGTTTTTTGTCACTGTTGTCTTTTGTGGACGTCCAGATCTTTTTGCATAGTTGAGTTCACCAATGCTTTTTTTCTTTCTCAGGATGTACCAAACTGTAGATTTTGCCACTCCTACTATTGCAGCAATTTCTCAGATAGGTTTTTTTTCTGTTTTTTCAACTTAAGCATGGCTTGTTTTACCTGAATGGAGAGCTCCTTTGACCACATGTTGTCTTTTGAGAGCAAAATCTTTCAAATGCAAGCACCACACCTCAAATCAACTCCAGGCCTTTTATCTGCTTAATTAATAATATTATAATTAAGGAGTTGCCCACACCTGCCCATGAAATAGCCTCTGAGTCAATTGTCAAATCACTTTTTGGTCCCTTCAAAAAGAGGGTGGCACATATTAAGGCTCTGAAAGTCATAAACCCTTCATCCGATTTGAATGCGGATACCCGCAAATGAAAGCTGAGAGTCTACACATTATACCCATGTCCATTATACAACTATAATTGGAATATGTTTCAATGAACAGGTAAAAAAAATCAAACTTGTGTCAGTGTCCAAATTTATATGGACCTAACTGTATATAATGGTGAATGGACATCCTGCTTCCTCTTAAAGTCAACAATCATTTTTGTTGTCTTTTTGATATTAAGTGTAAGATTATGCACCACTCTGTGAAACCTCAGTATCTTCTCTCTATATGCAGACTCATCGTTTTTGGTGGTTAGCCCCACCACGGTTGTGTCATCTACAAATCAAACTATAGTGTTGATTTTATGGCATGTTAATAAAAAATAAATATAAAAACCTCTGAATGCTGGGTTTGAAGCGACTGCGTGTATTTATTGTACCTAATTGCTTGTACCAGAAAAAATAAACAGATTGTCACAATAACGTGAAATAAACCTCAAGCCTAAACTAAAGTGTTGCAATACAGTGGAAATTACGAGACATACCTAATGAGTTTTTTCATGATAGAGAAGTCACAAAACATTTTCTGGGATATTATAGAAAGATTGTTGTGCAAGACAGCTGCACAACTCGAGATTCAAATGTGTGGATCATTATCCAATATTTTGGCAAAATTCACAAAATCTGTGCAGCATCAAAGTTGACAGTGGCAGCTCAATTAACAGGCTATAAGTATAAAATATGAGGACCAATGACTGACATCAAGGTGAGGTGATAATCTGTGAACAGCTGCACAATCAATAGAATCCAATAGTATCAATCAGTATCAATTAGTAGTAACCTGATCACTTTCCCATCATTAAACAGATGCTTCCAAGCTGCATGCTGTTTACCCAAGCTGCACTCAAATCTTGAACACGAGGACGTTATTTTGTACACTTCCTCCCCTTCATTGCTGCTCGCTCTGTGCAGCCTCTGCTTCTATTTCCTTTTGATGCTGGTTTATCCCATAAAAAGTGACAACTCGCAACTGTTTTGTATTCACAGCAGCGCTCTGCCTTTATAAACAGCCGAGTACAGTTAATGTTGGCTGTTTGAGGAATGTTCCCACCTCCCCTTAAAACATACACAGACATGTACTCCGTGAGCAGAGCAGGCGTTACTCTTGAGATAAGATGAAATCTTAAAATTCAACCACTGAAAAGATAAAGAAATCCCCTTTTCAGTTGAGTGTTTTGAGATATTATCTGTCCAAATCTGTTTGTTTTTTTCTTCTGTTGTCAGGCTCTGCGCTTTTTGAGAACGTTTTTAGTTAAGAGTTCGATTATCATTTTCTGCTCATCTAAGATCCTGATCAGATGAGCTCTCAGTGAAAATCTCTCAATCTTATCATGAAGCTTAGGTGAAAAGTTTTTGACTCAGTTTTGTGCAGCTAGATGTGAATCTGTCTTATTATATCACATTTAAAGCATGAAGTTCAGTCCAATTTTTCTTGTCTTTTGTTGTTCGTCTTGATAACACTTTAACCTTACTCATCGTAGTCTTGTGATTTACAGGTGCCTTCAGAAACGCACAAACAACAATGTGAGGATTATTTTGCTCTGTGGGGAAGACGTGCGTAGATGGGACTGGCCTGTTGACTTCAGTGAAGGCAGTTATTGTTGAAGAAAGCGTGAGAGACTGCCAAACAAGCTCTGCCACTTGCCACCTGGTTCAACCTCCCATTCTGCCCAGTCCAGTTTTGTTTCTGCTGTGATTGATTTTACTTCACCTGCACAAGCAGCAATCACGACTGGTGACTTATTTCTTTCTTCTTCTTCTTCTTCTTCTTTTTTAAATCAGAGTACATGTAAATATGAACTAAATGCAGATTCTTTTTGACTTGTAACTGGTCAAGATGGCGGTAATTTAAATCATTCTGTGCATTGTCAGGCTATTAAAGGTAGCAAATGTGTCGCTCACAAGTCAGTCTGCTTTCTTTCCCCCTTTCTTGTACGGCTGTAATTTATTTTGCTTAACTTTTCACCAACTGGCCCTCCAAGTGCACACCATGCACCGACTGAATACTGAGTTAATGTCCCTGCTATGAAACCACTCACTCAGGTGAAGGCTCAACAACTGGGTTAAAGGGGCTCAATGTGTACAGAACACATATATACCAAGCATAATGCAAAAATACAGTTATTATGAATAACACACATACAGTTAGGTGCAGCTACACTGAATAGTTTGAGTGCTGCTAAAGTCGACTGACTGGTAAAAACAGATGTGGCACTAAATACAGGGCGTCTTATTACTCATTGAAACATGCCAGTACTCCCATCTCATCTCTCCTCATTATATCAGTGTAGCATATCTTTATAGACTGCCACAAATAACAAGCAATTTAAGCTGTCAACTAAATTAAGATTAAGTGGAGCACAAATAAAAGTTAAACAAAAATGTGTCTCTAATTTGCACTTCTTTGTGTAGTATTAACTTTGTTAGGTACACCATACCAGTGTCAGGTTTTTGTCTTCAGAACTGCTTTAATTTTTCATGGCACAGATTCAACAACATTCCTTACAGATTTTGGTCCAGATTAACATGATAGCGCCACACGGTTGCTGCAAAGTTGTCAACTATGCAAATCTCCAGATACACCACATCCCAAAGGAGCTCTGTGATTGAGATTGTTCATTATCCTGTTGGAAGCAATCATCATTAGATGGGTACACTGTGGTCATAAAAGGCTGGACATGATCATCAAGAATGCTTAAGTAGGCTGTGCCAGTTAATATGTTGTTAAATTGATATTAAAGGACCCAAAGTGTGCCAAGAAAATATCCCCTACACCACCAGCAGCCTGAACTGCTGATATAAGGCAGGATAGATCAAAGCTTCAAGTCTAAATTAAGTCTTATCAGACCAGGAAACATTTTTCCAGTTTTCTATTGTCCTCTTTTGGTTAGCCTGTGAGCGTTGCGTCCTCAGTCTCCTGCTCTTAGCTGACAGGAGTGGCACATGGTGTAGTTTTCTGCCGCTGTAGAATATCTGCTTTAATACTCAACCTGTGTGTTCAGCTCCTGTGCTCTTCTGCATGTCTTGGTTTTAATGAGTGATTATTTGAGCTACTGTTGCCTATCAAACACCTCTATGCAGTCTGGCAACTGTGCTAACCCTAACCTCTGACAACAACAAGGGATTGTCTTCTGGAATTTTTTTCTTTTTCTGATTGTTTTCTGTAAACCCTAGAGATGCTGTGCAGGAAAATCCCAGCAGATCAGCAGTTTCTGAAATAGACCAACCACCATGACACATTGAAACTCACGAATCACCTTTCTGTGCCATTTTGATGCTTGTTGCTACCATGTGATTGGCTGATATTTGTATCAATGAGCGGTTAAAAAGATGTACCTAATAAAGTGGCTGGTGAGTGTATGTTACAAATAAATGCAACTGCGATGCTTAAAAGGACCCTGCCACTGTTATATTTTGCAATTAGTAATGCAACAACAGCATATTATTGTTACAGGTGGCAAAAGAAGTGTTATTTTAGCTTTTAGCTATTAAGTGGGTAGTAGAGGAGTAATTTAATGCTAACTTCTACTTAGTACTATTTCAAACAAAAACAACAAAGCATTTAAAAATCAGATTTTAGTAACTGCTGCAAAACTGCGAGGACAACTTGGTGAGGGCCGCTTCAGAGCAGAAGAAGGCGCTGGTTATGTTTTTACAACAGATTCAACCCGAACAGGGTATTTGTGGTCTCCAGAGTGGAAAAGGTTTTAATCTGCAAAATAATTATAAGCTTCGGTAAAGCAAAAGAGGAGACATACTGCAGGAAGTAGATTACATTAACCAGTTATGAAACAAATATCTCAGAAGTGTGCATGACTAAGCGTGCTGCAGTACATTTCCTGGATTACTTTCCATCAAAGCACTGGCTAAATGTTCTTGCACAGTATGTACGTGCTCTGAGATCTGTCGCTCGCATTCAGGCACACATTTATGCTCACCCCCACACTAACCGACCTGTGTGAGACACTCAGCAGACAGGAATCCTTCCTGACAAGATTAGCTGCCAAACCTGAAATGTGCCTTAAGAGGGAGCAGGAAACTGAAGCAACATCTAAAATGTTGTCTGTAAAATGCATTTAGTAAAAAAAACAACAGGCTCACACAGACAGTATGGCTTTAGCTTCATGTTTTGCTAAAATGGGTCAAGCTAACAAATGGGCACAAACACTGAAAATGTAATGAAGTGTACAGTGTAAGCATATAATGTAGGATCACTTTTCCCACATTCAGTCGGCCTGTTCTCACTGCATGCACATTAAGATTTACAGATGACACAGTGGAGCTGCAGTCATGGTAAAACAAAAGTAAACCCTCTCTTATAGCCATGATAAAAATATCAACTGGGCCATAGCAGGTCTCAAAATTAGGTAAATATAACCTGAGATGAACAACAACACGTGACATATCACACTATGCCGTTATTTATTCAAGACAAGCTAAGCCAAAATGCAGACACAGTGTTAAAAAACACTGCGTCTGCATCAGCAATGTGTGCCTTTCTCTTTTGATTGTATATATTTCTCCTGTTTGCTGTCTATTCCTGCTGTCTACTATTTATATTTTATTCTTGCACAGTTAGTGTGGAGCACTCACAATTCTGTTGTACATGTACAATGACAATAAAGGGCTATTCTAATCTATTTTAGAACCATCTTTAGCAGCAATATCTTGGAGCAATGGTTTTCTGTATAACTTTATGAGTTATGCATCACTGTGGAGGAATTTTGGCCCCCTCTTCCTTACAGCATTGCTTCATTTCATTGGGGTTCACTTATGCGCAGCTCTCCAAAGGTCCTGCTATAGCATTTCAGTCAGGTTGAGGTCTGTTTCATGACTTGATTTCGGTCAAGCTTAAGCCATCACACAGATGTCTTCAGATTTGACTTTAGAATACTTTGTATACAGAGGAGTGCACGGTCCATTGAAAGACTGTAAGGTGGCCAGGAACTGTGCTGCAAACCAGGCCCAAATCATCACCCGTCCACCACCATGCCTGAAAGTTGGTACAAGAGCCCTTTGTAGCCCTACGCTGCCAGAGAAAAGACTTTCTCCATGCAACCCTTCCAAACAAGCCATACTTGTTTAGTCTTTTTCCAAATGAACTGTCATGAACTTTAACATTTAACATGCTGATATTTATAGAGTGTGAGATGTAGCTCTTAGATTTTTTTTGTATTTTCTATGAGCAAAAAGCCTCAAACAGGACTGCCAGAAACTCTCAGTTTGTTTTTACATGTGCTATGAGCCTTGATTGCCCAATCATTACTTAATGAGAGAAGAGAGACAGCAGGTTAATGCGAGTGACAAGAGAATAATAAGATGATGAATGAGCCAACACACTGAGGGCATGACATCAGATGGTCACTGCTGATGTCTTTCCTACTCAGCACTGTGTTAACATGCACCTGAACACACACTTCACTTGCTGAAAACCAATTAATCGAATGCATTTGATTAACAGCACCTTGGTGCTACTTACCCTCATATAAAAGCAGTAAGACTCCGATGCTGCTTCCGCATTTTAAATTTTTTTGGCTTAAATTTTTGACACATGTAATATGTTTTACTTTGTAGTTCATCTGAAGTTATAACCTGTTAAGATCAGTGTACAATGCAGTGTAGGGGTTCTCCAATGTAAACATTCATATGTTGTAATTTGAGGGTCACCGCATCGGAAATAGTGTTAAAAGCCACTATCAGTGACTTCTCTGCAATCCAAAGAGCTAGACTGGTCTCTTTGGTGCACCCGTTCGGGCATGTGGGCCAGTGTGTGAGAACCCTGACTTCGATGGACTCTTAACCTGTTATTGTTTGTTTTTCACTTTCACAACTGTCAGCATGACACAGCAAAGCCTTCATACATAAATCGCTAAAATCATATATCATTAGTACCGTTTAAGTTCACTGACAGGGCGAGATGTTGGCCGCGATGTTGCAACACTGGTCAAAAGTGTCATCAGACCTGCTTTCTGTTTCACTGTAATTCTGATTTTACCCTGATCTTTATTTATGCTGCATTTTAAAGAGCCATTTTTAAATCAAATATATAATAAAATATAAAGAGTTTTAATTTTATTATTTTTTCCCCTCATAGGACTCCAACGAGATCTTCTCCATGTTTATAGCTAAAATAATAAGCCTGAGAGAATACATGGACAACACTGGGGACTGATGTTACACACAGGAAGTGAAAATAAAAGCTCTTCGACTGCATCTGTTCACACCGTGATTGATGAATGAGATGGTGGGAGCAGAGCAGCAGAGAGCGAGTGATATTAGGAGACGTTTCAGTCCGGGATAATCCATTTATAACAACGCATTCACACATGCATGCACACACAGTCTCATATTTGACTCCTCCGTGGTGACACAGTGAGCGGGATCTCAGTGGGGCATGTATGTACCTGCTTGAGTTTCTGTTGTCTTCAAGCCAACCGTTGCTGCTTGGCGTTTACCACTGCCTTCATGCTGTCAACTAGCTCATGCACTGAAACCCATCTGTTCTCTCCTCTATCCCCTGTTTAACTCTGTATACGCAAAGTGGCTTACATTGACGGTGGGAGACGAGAAGGGTCTTTTTCTGCATTCTGGTTCATGCACGAGTCACTGAGGAGCCCCGTGTTAGTGAAAAGTAAGTCATGAACCCCAAAAAAGGCGATGGGGTTGGCAGTAAGTGACAAGTCAACCAGAAAAAAGAAGGGTAACGTCATGCCTGGACAGAGAGCAGGAGAAGGAGGTTTCACTTGAACAAGGGCCAAGACTTTGAGCCCAGGGGGAGGTAACACACAGGAGTAAATGATAGTGATGACACTCCTAGATATATTTCATGTTCGTGTGATATTTAGAAATATTTGTTCTGACACAGAGTCTGACACTTACACGGAAATGTTTCCAACATCTAGCTATACCAATTCTTAATGGTTTTATAACTGCACTTCAACATGCTGACATTAAACTTGTGAAACAGTGAAAGGCTAAAGTTTCTTGAACACTCTTCTGCTAAAACAACCAGATCCTCCTTTAAAATCTGTCCACGAGCTACTAGCCGTGTTTATGATTTCTTGATACAAAATTTCATTTGATTTTGTTTGCTCTATGTGCTCACCTTTTCTGAATACAGCTACATGTATCGGTGTGTAGACTTTGCTAGACCTTTTATTGCTATATGTGAGTTGTAACAGGTGTTTGTGCAGTGCTGTGATTTAATAGGTTGTAGAAGCACCTTCTGTAACAATAACTTGAAGTAATGGTTTTCTGCATCAGTCGCTCACATTGGTGTGGAGGAATTTTGTCCCACTCTTCTTTACAATGTTGCAGGTATTTATTTTTGCACAGCTCTCTGAAGGCATTCAGAGCATTTCAATCAGGTTGAGGTCTAGACTGTGACTGGGAATTTGCATCTCCTTTTTCCAGCCATTTAGTTGCAGATTTGCTCCTGTGTTTGGGACCATTGTCTTGTTTCTGCCAAGCATTAGGCATTGGACAGATGGCCTCTGACTCTAGAATACTTTGGTTTGCAGAGGAGTTCATGGCTAACTTAATGACTGTAACGCTCCCAGGTACTGTGGTGGCAAAAAAAAAGCCCAAATCATCATCCCTCCTCCACTGTGCTTCACAGATGATATGAGGTGTTTGTGCAACTGATGAGTTTGTTTTTGGCTAAACGTGGTGCTGTTCATTATGGCCAAAAAAAATCTCAATTTGGTTTCTTTGGTTTGTTTCAGACATCTTGTGGTTCAAGTCAGACACAAATGCTTCCTACTGTTTTTATTTTTTACCTGAACCTGTCCGTTATTTACGCTCTTAAATCTTATGAAAGCAAAATGGGTGTATTCAGTGAGTGCTGTCAACAACTTTCTTTTTCACATTACGGTACACAGTCGTACTGCATCTGACGCAGTCTTTGCAACTGTAACGTTTTCTGTGCCGTACAAATAATGTTTTAAAAAAATGCATATGCAAGACAGATTATTTATAATCATCATGCTTTTAAATCCAACTAAATTGGGAATATATGAAAAAGTTTCATCCATAAAGCGTATAGAAATGATTTTTATTTCATGAATGTTTATCTAATGTTTATTTAATATTTACTATAGTCATATCTTGGTATGTCAATGTTAATCTTCAACCTAATTTTATGTGATAAAATACTGTGGGGTTATTGGAGCTTTTACTGTCAATCTGTGAGGCTTTAATGTAAACTTTCTCTGATAGTTTATGAGACCATGTGCTGCGATGCTTTAATGTGTGTGGAGCGCGGGGTAAGAGAGCGATTGAAACTGCTGCTAAAACAACACCTTTACATGCGTCCCTTTTGTTAACTGATCCACAGACCAGTCAAACCAGCAACACCTCCATCCTTAGTCCACGCCAGGGTGGAGCAGAGAAATCACTGCAGTTGACGAGCTGGATTAGGCCAACCGTCACCTTTGGTTTTTGTTTCTATGTTGCTGTAAGGTTTCAGTCAGTTTGTGTGATTGGATCTGTGACACAAGACACACAATGGAACAGAAAATCCCGGGAGTATGGATTAACCAACTTTTTTTTTTCTTCGTTCATTCAGTCGTGTTTGTTTTTACTTTTATGACTTGTTCAGAAGCAAGAACAGTCATTAAAAAAGATAAATATAATGAATTTGCTATTAAAGAATTTTTATTGTTTGCTCTGCATCTGATTTGGTACAAACAGCAAAAAGAGCAGCAAATGCAGAGCAGCTTATACACAATTATAAAGGTTTGACCTGTTTTACAGAGGTTTGTCGGGTCTTCTAATGATCATGATTACGATTTTTTTGTCATGCTCCCATATTTGGCACAGTGTAAATTTCATCCTCCAGTACATCAGATCTGTCTGTGTACATGGCATCAAATACTCTAATCATATCATTTTTAATGACCTCATGGATTAAGAGAACATAAATCAGTAAAATAAATAAATGAACTTATCATTGAAGTGTGACTTAAAAAAATATGATAATGATTTTTGCTTTTCAAAATAAAACAAAATAAAAAAGAAATCTTTCCATTCTCCAAGTTTTACTCCTTTGGTGTTTGTAAGCAGCTCTGTTGAAACTGCCGTAACACTAACAACTTTATCCATTTGGGGACTTTTCTGTACCCAGTGCTTTTCTGTTCTTGTGCACCATCATTTGTGATTTCTTTCTTCATTAATAGTTTGCTTTTGTTGACCCCTGCTGGAACAATAGAGACATTTTCTAATGCGCAGATTTGAATTATGAAAGATGGCCACCAGTGGTATGCACATATGAAAATAAATACCGTCCCAAGCCCCTTAAAATGCATATATATATATATATATATATATATCTATAACCAAACAACATAACAAATTAACGCAGATTAAATGCGTTAACTGCGTCACCGCGACTAATGCGTTTAACAATTAACCCATCTGGCCCGCAGAATGACTCAAAATCCCTGAAATGTCTCTGTCAACGCATTTCGGGCAGTTTAGTCAAAGTTTGTCCATTCTGCACTACAGACAAGTTGAGTTAAATGTTAATTGCGTTAATCGTGATTGCGTTAATGCTGTATTAATGACAGCACTATATATATATATATATATATATATATATATCCCCAAAAGGTTGATTCTATTAATCTGGACGTAGCGTTTTCAGTGGGAGAAACGTTTCGTCACTCATCCAAGTGACTTCTTCAGTCTCAGCTTACTGCAGGTTTAATGTATAAACAGTACGTTTGCATAATGACTGAAACTAACACCATTGAAGGAACAATGGGCTGTGAGGTCAGTTCCTTGGTCATTAATATGCAATTTCTCATGATCATTGATCAACAACCACTGATCAAGGACCACTGATCAAAGGCCATTGATCAATGGCCATGAGTACCATTCACAGAGAGTTGGGGAATGGCTGCAATCACAGCATTGTAAGATGGTGACAGATGTACCCTTAGGCCCCCTCCTCGATTCAGAGATGGTCTTTCCCTTCTCACGTAAATGGCCTCCTTGACTCCGCGCTG
>VOQK01016327.1:2590-24408 GCA_015052645.1 Benitochromis conjunctus
TACAGCTCACCTCGGTATGCTCCACAGAGCTGGTAGCCAGTGATACACCACTGTGCAAAGGTTTTGAGCCCACCCCCCATTAAAAAAAAAAAAAATAATTCTTTATATTTTAATGTACATATGACATCTCTGGTTCAACTTGACTTTAGTATGCATAGAGTTGGTCAGCATACTAGTAGAGGAGTCCACAGCCATCTGTAAAACCCGGTGTGTGTCAGGCCAGTGGTGTTGGGAATGTCGTCACAATTTGATGGACCTATGAATGTAGAACAGTGGATTTTGATCTAACATGTAATACCATCTGGAAAGCGTCTGACTGGCACTGGCTTTGTTTTTCAGTATGACAGTAATCCCAAACACATTATTCCTTTATATTTTGCTAGTAAAATATAAAGGAAGTACTGTAGATTTGAATTCATTGAAAATCAACAATTGGATTCTAATTGAATTCATATTTCATGACGTTTACACGGTATACCGGCATATGGCATAGCACATATATACATACACTAACAGTGATACTGTAATAGGCCAGTGCGTGCCATTGAAGATCTAAGCTTGTGTGTCTGGCTGCAGGGGTCTGAGACCTGGACGTCACCTGGAGGACGACGACCTTGTGCCTGAACTGGCTCACATCCATCCCAGAGAGAGACCAGACTGGGAGGAAACCATCAGTGCCATGGTGAGAAACACTTGACTTTTTAACATGGATTTTTATTAGAAGCATTATCCATCTTTTCTTTTCTTCTTTTTATTTGACCTGCCCACTTATGATCGGAGTGAGCTGCTGAAGTATCTACCTGTGGTTGGGTGACCCCCCCCCCCCACACTGGGTGATGGTAACCGGGTGTTAAAGAGACGTTATAAACCAGTTTATTAGTGCTTGCTTGACGGTGAGAAAGAAAGGTCGCCTATAATCTGATGCAATCTTTATTTTCAGGGAGTATGTACTTACATTCCTTGTAAAGTTGTGAGGGGACCTTAAGTTGTCTTTTTTTTTAATGCACACAAGACACAATTTCCTGTCCAGATAAGGAGAATATATCTTTAACCAGTAAATGAGCAATGGAATAAGATTCTTATATCACGTAGGCTTACCACTGTAATGTTCAGTATCTGCTTTACCTGACAATGTTATAAATCAACGACAACTGACTCAGAACTGTGCAGCCTGAGTGCTTACTAGCACCAGCTCCTGGTGCCATGTTGATGTTAAAGCTAAAGGAGATTTGACATTCTGAAGTCATTGAGTCAGCAGAGTGTTGGCAACTTTTATACACTATGTAATATATGTGGTCTGCCACTTTGTGTCTTAGTTGTTGTGGTTACTAAGCTCTACTACATAAACGGCAATAATAATACCACTTACAGTTGATGGTAGAGTATTTAGGAGGGAAGAAATGTCATAAACTGGCTTATTGCAACAGTGGCATCCACTTATAGTATGACAGTGAAATTCAGCAAGCTCCTTTAGATGATGACTCATTCGCTCTCAAATGTTTATAAAGGTAGACTGCACGGCTACAATGTTCCTGTGGGACTGAAAACACCTGAGTTTAAAGACTAAGCTTGTTTATAATTGCATACGCTATTTGGATATCTGCATTTTATGTCCTTACCATTTGAAATAACCCTAAACATCAAGCCCTTGCAGTTATTGACAATATGTCAATATTTAATAACCTGGACATGAGTGTAATGTATGAAAAATGAACAAATCAATATATTTGTATACATTTAATTTTTTATTCATAGATGTATATAGAGAATGGCTTTTACAAAGACACACTAATGCAGGACTGTCTGTTTCTACCATCAGTTTAGCTCCATCAACGAAATACTTCATTAGTGTTTGCAAACATTAAAAAAAGCTTTGAAGAAAAAGGGAACCAAAATCCAGGCGTCTGTGCTCCAGATGAGTCCAGCCTGCAGGAGAAATTGTGCACCTTTCACTTTTGCCATGCATTTGTGTAGCCAGCTCACTTTGCTGCTTTTTGACAAATGTGATCTATGTAAAACCATTAAGTTGAACTTATTGATTTGTCCTGTGATCACCACACTTCAGAAAAGTCTCCTGTCAGTCATTCCTGACACGTCTGATCCAAGATCCAGTGGGAACACCTCCCCACCCTATCGGCTTGTTTGCTGCCTGTCACTTCCTTATCAGTCTGTTTTTAAGCCACTGGGCTGATGAGTTGCCTGTCTCTCGTATTGAAAACTGTCTCTTTTGCTCCTACTGAACCTTCATGATTAATGCAGACTGTTGGTGTCGTACAGCTACCACACTCTAAGCTCTTCGCACAGATAGGTCATGTACCTGTCATCTGTGTGCTCCTGTGTCATCCGTTTATTTCATCTCTCCGTGCCCGTCCCATTCACAGGCGCCATTCATTCATTATTTCCTTTCCTCTTATTTAGTTCGGGTCTTGCTTCCTGCATCGGCAGCACCGTGAAAATGAGGCCGTCTCCATGGTAACATGTCGAGCCACCCGTGGTTGGCGCGTGGTTGGTATCACGACTGCTCTTTTCGATCGGGCAACAGAGGGGAAGAAAAACAACCAGAGAAATCTGAGCAAGCTACTGAATATTAATCAGAGAGGCGGGGCTTTTAATCCTGCATGTGTGGGATTGTTTGCTCAGTTTGTGATGTGGCTCTGTGTCCACTGGGGCACCATGCATCATTTATGTCTCCAGTGGTTGGAAGAGATGATGAAAAGAAGTGTGAACAACTTGGTGTAAGCTGTCACACCAACACCCTGGTGCACTGTGTAGGCTAGATCATATTTAGTGCAGTGCACGAAGAAGACAACATGCACACACCCGTGCAACGTGATGAGTTCCTCCTTCAGCAACTTCAATACCTACATCCTACATGACATGCAACATTCCTATTTGAGCAACGACACAAGATTAATCCGTTTGTTTTTTTTAGATTTGATTTTGTCTTCCCAACAATCCCAACACTGGAAGATTATTTCTGTTGTAATGTACGCCAGAATACCTTACTGAATCTTGCACTTGTTCAGATACATACAGTGTTTGTCTGTAGTGGTTACAGCTATAACTGTAGTGACTGATGTTGGACTTGGAGCTAATGGATACTGAACACAGAAGTGGGCGATGTAGCTTCAAAATGAAATCAAACAAAGATGTGAGTAGCTCACAATTTTCTTCTTTTTTTCACTGAATCTTCATTTGATGCAGAATGTTAGACATGTCTGGGCTTGCCTTGTTGTTGTGAGCGTTAGTGAATGTAAAACACATGGCATTGCTATAGCAATGATATCGCCATATGAGAACACAGTGAGTTTATACATGTTGTCAGAGCTGTGAAAACCAGAACTGACTGGTACAATACTGGTTTATTGCATTGCATTATGATGAGATTATCACCACGTTTTGTGCGTCAGATTGAAAAACTGAAAAACAAAGGTTCTGAGTATTTTATCACTGTTCAATTCATAGTAGAATGCAAGAGGGCAGTATTGTAGATGTAAGTGTGTAGTAAACTTTATTCCCAAATAGGAATAATCATTACAGCCAGCTCACTGATGGTTAAACAAAAACTGTAATGACCAATATAACCACCTTCTCACTGGCAGCATAACATGTGAGAGCAAACTTAATCATCTTAACTTAACTTAATCACTGAATAATAATTGGGAGTCAGTTATCAAAACTATGAAGACCTTCTATTACTAGAAATGAAATTTAAGGCCTGACCAGTGGAACCAGGATGTAAAAGAATGTAGGTTCTGTTCCCTTAAAAAAGAAAAAAGTCTTAAATGATCAATTTGCTGCCATGATGCCAGGTCTCTCTTGGAAATGACATTTTTAATCTCAGTGAGATTTTAACCTGGATAAATAAAGAACTAATGAAAACATCTGTTATCATAAATTGGTTGTTATTTTTTGTTTTATTAGTTTCTTTTTCATTTCCCCCACAAATCCTTCTGCTGTATAGAAACAGCTACAAGTGCTTCATCTGTCCCCTCCATCACCCGGGCCCTTTTAGCTCCTGGAATAGAGGTGGTGCAGAAGGTCTCAGTGGTCTGACTGCATCTGCATAGCACCTTACCTGTCAGCAGCTGTGGCGAGGTTACAAGCTGAATAAATGAAGCTTTCACAGTTCTGTTACCTTGCCTTCATCTTATTTAAGTCTTACTCCACACAGGAGCTCTTTCCTCCTGTTTTCCTACACAGCTTCACAGTGAATATATCCAGATTAAAATCTGCTTGCACTAAAGTAGACTGTTCGTGATTTGCTGACCACATCTGCTTTTGGTTTTCAGTCTGATTTAAGCTAAATGATGCGAGTGGGTTGCTTTATTTTTGAACACAGTAACAGCCAGAGTGAGTGGCTGTCCATGAATCTGTGTGGGGAGTGGTCTTTTAGTCAGAGACTGCAGAAATGCTTCTCAACCGAGTAAAGTGTGTATGAAGCTTGTGATGCTTTTGCATATTCAGAGTTTCATAGTTTCCACGTCAGAATGCTGTTATTGTTCATAATGCTCACATTCATCCAGCTTATGTATAAGGATTAAATGCCTGAGAATAACGATTCCTGACTTGACTCTGGCTACTGAGCATGAGTTAAAAATCAGGCACTTCTGGAATAATCTTAAAAAAAACAGGCCTCACTGTGATATTTGAAGTCTTCACAGTACTCAGCACTATGGACTGAAGTCTGTTTCATAACACGTGTAAGTGTGCAAAGACCTTGAAACGCTCCCTCGGCTTGTACATCAACCACATGTATGAAAGGCGTTCAATGACATTAATTACTATACATTTGAATTAGGGATGCACAAATGTAGCTTTTCCCAGCACTAATATGATACAGATGTCTGCCAGGCTGCATTTAAGTGTTGTTTTCTAAAATAAAATGTAACAGATAATCCAACAACATTACTGCCCATTTTTATTCCTTGGCTTTTGACCTCAGCGAGACTTAGTTTCTCTTGTAATGGATCTAGTATTTCTTAGTAAAATAACAATAATAACAATAGGGTGAAGACGCAGTTTTGATTGGTCTCCTTTATTTGCAGGGATTTGCTTCATACTGCTGTTATTTACAGTCATCCTTACACACACATTGTGAAGCTGACAAGAGAAGTGAAATATTTATCAAGGTGACGGCAGGTTATGTTATAGAAGTGCAATAAAAGCTTCAGAATCAAACATAACGAGAATGAGCAAGCATGTGAGAAAGAGGGAAACAAAAAGCCGTGTTGTTGATGAAGCTGCTCAGCTGACCACAGTCTGCACTCAAATATTATTGCAAGCATATAAAGAAAAGCTGCTGGTGATGGAGGCATGAAATATCATCACGCTGCTGTTGCTTCACTGTTAACTTCTTCCATGCTAAGTTAGCATTTCTGCTACCGACTGAGGCACTGGTGCTCACGGCTGGCGTGGTAAACACTGAACAGAACTACAACCATAAGATCGTCCTCATACAAGTGCCCGTTTTCACCCATCAGGCCCTAGTTGGCGGTGTGTGCAGGTGTTCTCAGTGAGCTGGACTCACTTGGTTTAGTGTTCTCCGCTCTTGGCTCTGTATGATGTCAGTGAGGGGATATCCCTAATAAAACCACTCTGACTGTGAGCATAGAAAAGCCCTCCCACCTGCTGTTCAAACCTTCTGCAGCAAATCAGAAGAAAGTTGGCTTAAAGGAAGAGGAGCGTGTTTTAGAGGATGAATTGAGATAAATAAGGATTAATGTGTCCTGTGAATCATGCACAGTTGCTCTGCTACAGTCCAAGGATAAAAAATATGAAGTTTAAAAACGGCAAAAGGAAAGTGCGCATGTGAAGGAATTGAAAGGACAGGATGAGCTGGGAGAAAGTCATAACCTCAAAGAAATCCTCGTGTCATACTGTTGTCCAGAAAACTAACAAGCAACTCTACACGTGTCAGTCAGCAGGATCAGCAGGGCTCAGCTCATCCAAACACATTTGATGGAGTCTAACAGCGTATTGCTGTACTGCATTGGTTACATAAGTCTGTTAGGATTTTTGGAAAGCCGTGCAGCTTTAGCAGTTTATCGCCTGATCTGATCTAAGCAAACTGGTGCTACACATCAGCCTAATTAACTGAAAGATGTACAGTTGTGATATGAGTTTAGCTGGCTCCCCTCATTAAATCAATGCTTTGGATCAGATTGGAGGTGAGCACTCATGTTTGTGTGTGTGTGTGTTTTTTATTTTTATTTTATTTTTTATTTTTTTAGGCAAGGAGTGCTGAGATCCCTGAGCTGAGGACTGAGCCCCTCATGCGCTCATGCAGCAGCAGCACAGCCAGCATGAAGGTCAAGAATGTCAAGAAGTGAGTGGGCACGTGGACACACACACACACACACACACACACACACACACACACACACACACACACACACACACACACACACACACACACACTGCAGCTCTTCTTCTCTTACAATTAAAAGTGTGCAGTGTTTGGCTCCTCTGAGGATTGGACTGTTTCCTGTGGTCGACACCGCGAGCCTGTGCTGCTGCTGCACTGCCCCCTGCAGGACACACTCAGCAATGACGTCCACAGATGTCAGATGAAGACTTGTCTCTCTTCTTACTCTCTACATGCTGTCGCATCACACACAGACACACACACACACTGTACTTTACAGGGACTTCTTCCGCCACAGAAAGTAGTCCCCTAAAGATGAGCCGTGCTGAGGTGCTGCTACAGAAAACTATTTCAACTTGATTTCTTAAGGAGCTCAGAAACTCCGCCCAAACACGGGGCTGAGTTTGAACTCCTACGTCAAAACCACACCTTACTCTTTTACATTAAGCTATATTTAAATAAGTGATAGTGCAAACTACTGTAGAGTTATATCTTTATTTAACTTCCTGCCTAATGAAGAAGAAACTGATGATACTTTCACACATCCTTTCCAAAATTTGTGTCTTTTTTGAGTTAATTTATTCAAAATAAATGCAAAAGCATGAAATCAAGAGATGTAAGAAATACTGCGACGCTGCACAGAGGAGATCATCTGGCTCTTTTTCAGCTTAATTTCTGTTTCCTTACAGTAAAGTTTATATACGAGTCTGCAGGAGATATGTAACAATCACATTTGAAAGCAGGTTAAGGGCTGATCGTGTCATCTAAAATCTACTTATGAAATGCCCTTAAGCAGGGCTTTTATTGTGAAAATCTGCATCCAGGATCAGAATCAAACGCCGTATTTTGTCACGCTGACCCCACCTAAAACCATCGCCAGCTTTGCTCTGGATTCAGCCACGTATCACAGCGTGGTCGGTCACCTGTGGGCGGGTTAACACTGACGAGAACGTCTCTGAAATCCAGAATCAGGAGTTTGAAACGTGTTGAACATCCTGCCTCCCTCTCAGGACATGGCGTACACTCTGCACTAACATGCAGTATTATCTACCTCACACCTTGACGTATTTGTATTTCTCTGCCTTTGATTGTTAAATGTCTGCTTCAGGCTTCGATTAAGCCGTGAATCATGAAACAATCGTAAAGTGGGCGACAGATTTGTCTGCTCTTCGTCGTCGTCAGTCAGAGAGCAAACCTGTAAACCGAGCCGAGAATCTGCTCCGAGCCGCTCAAAGTGAAACTCAGGTGGACGCGGACGAAGCCAGAGGCCGTCAGAGTCGCTGCTAATTAACCGCCGAGTCCGTGTCATCCATTTCTCTCTCTAATTACAGCCGTTAACCCCGCGCCTGCCGACCGGTCGCTCGCCCACCGCTTCATTAACGTCTCCGCTGCCTCTCTTCTTATTAATGTGCTCTCAGAGTGTGAAAAATGAGCCGCAGGGTTTGCAATAAGAGAGAAAAAAAAAACAACTTCTCTCCTGAAACCTTTCTGCTGCTTCTTTGTTTGCTCCTGTGGATGATTCGCCTTCACAGATTTCTGTCTTTCTGTCCTGTTCAGAGAAATCAAACGTATGAAAATGCTACTGTTGAATGTCTTAAAGAGGTTGAGCACTGCAGTCACACAGCAAAAAGCACGGTTGTTTAAAAAAAAAAGCAGCTACAGGCCTTCATGACTCACTGGTGGTGTCAGAAACCCGAACGAACGATCATCTCGGTGATTCAGTCCAATCAACCAAAGACTGCTCGGTCTTAGCCAGGACTAAGATTTCACTGATGTAGTTATTCTGTTATGTGGTAAAGGCCTGTTCTATTACTGCTGCTGCTGAGACATAACACAAGCAGCAGTGAAACATAACTGGGTACATGTACTCATGTCGTAGGGCCAACTTCACTGTTTGGTAAGTCTTTGCTGGTGCGGCAGAGAAACCAAGAAATAAATGATGTCTTTAGACACTTTCACACCTGAACTGGCGGTTTCCAGAAATCATGTCTCGATGCATCCTCACTGTACACTGGAAATATAAATTAACGTGTTACATGTGGAGAGCAGGAGGCAGGACAAACAGGTGTAGGTGGTTTTTCAAATATAGCCCTGTTGGCTCGTGCCCGGAAAAGCTCAGGACTGCAGTGAAGTGAGGAAATTTCTAACTGAATGTTAAGTACCAAATGAATCAGGTTGAATTTATGGACTCAAATGTGAAGCACGGCAGAGGTACCATCCTGACTTCTGGCTTTAAACCAAGCAACTCTCAAGTTAAATGGCTTGAGATTAATCCAAGAGGGCCAAAGTGCGTTACGGTGGAGGTCACACTGTAAATCTAGGGCACCAGATTGAGGGAGACTAATACGATATCTAACATCCATTACCAAATGATGTGGGACTACTTCACAAACCCAGAACTGAAACTCAGTAATGAGACGATTAAGTCTGGACCTCTACAGCGAGGAAGTCTCGTCCCAGCTAGCTTGAGGTGAATTCATGAACCCAAACGTGAAGCAGTCCAAGAAAGTCCCGAACCATATCAAACATCAAGCAACAAACAATCCATGGATGTAAAAATGAAACCTGGAAGAAGGAGCGTCATAAATTTGGGATTTCAGATCAAACGAATCACCAAGAAACAGCTTTAGACAAAATCACAAAGACAAAGAAAATCAGGGTCAGGGCTCGCATCACAGTTTGGACCAAGAAAGTCTAAAGCTCAACCAAACATCTAGCACCAAATGACTTAAGATGGCGAAGGCGACATCATACGTTTGGGCCTTCAGACCCAATGAACCTATGCACCAAAGGTGAAGAATGGCAGAGGCAACACTATAAACTGGGGGCTTCAAACCAAGGAAATCTGCTGCCAAACATCAGGGGATACATTTCACAACCCTAACGATCAGTCACATCGAGGTCACATGATGATTCGAAGCTTCTAATCAGAACTTAACTGAAGATACGTCACTTTTTATGGCTTCTTTTCAGTAACTACGCCACAGAATGACTTTAAACAAAGGAAATCCGCTCAGATATTCAGAGCCTCAGAAATCACAGGTTGTTCTTGTTCAGTAAAGGTTGTTAAACTGTTTGTCGTGACCTACGTAAACACACTCAGTGTCTTTGTGTCACTGTAACTTAGACAAAGCTCAGCTCACATATTTATTCGCTCGTTTAATGCAGATGTGCAGCAGCGTCTGGGTCAGTCGGGACCTTGAAGGCTCCGGACACTCTCCTCCTCCTCCTCTTTGTCCTTCCTCCTGCTCTAATGTCTGATTCTTTTATTAATCCCGTTGGGGAATCGTCTCTTTTTGTAGCCCCCCACCTTCCTCCCCCCACTATGATAAAACTTAATTGCTGTTCGGTTTGAGCTAAATAGCTGAGCGGGTCCATTTAAGTCTTAATTGACGTGTGATTAAGAGCGGCCGAATGGCTCCGGCTGGGACGTCGGAGGAGGAGAAGGGGGGAGTGTGCCGGGGAGGAATGTCACCTTCCCAGAGGACTGGACCCTGGTCTCCCGGTCGTGTTGGACACTTTTCCCTAACGGATGGCTGCTTACCGTCCTGGAAGACTCGCTCCACGTTGAGGCCGTAGGTGGCGCAGGTTTCATAGTAGGTGCATCGTTTGAGGTCGTTGGAGAGCTTCCTGGCCCGGGTGTCGTCGATCACCCTCGGGTTGGTCGAGCTGATGGCGTCTGAGAGGGAAAAGAGAAACAAAGAGCTTGAGTCTAAGTTTAAATTCACATTTTACAGTAAAAGAAACAAAACTCAAAAGCACCAATATATAATAAGGGTATAATAAGGCGTCATAAATATAATAAAAGCTGTAAGACCGACTCATTGATGTATTTTATTAGATTTCTGGCCTGTAGATTCAGAAGCAACGCCTCCACATCAGCGCTGTGGCTCATGAAGGTGAAAAGAAACAAGAGCCCAGACTTTAAGGCGGAAAACGTCAGCAGTACTCTGGCGCCACCTGCTGGTTATCACAGTCTTTGGATTAAGCTACTTCCAAGTGCAACAAAACAGATCCAGAGAGGAAACAGTTCAAAGTAACATCTATTAATAATATTTGTAACTATTTAAATGAGTGTATTTCAGGAATGGACGCCTACATGTACAACACTGAGGCATACTTAGAATTACTTTACAATGACTCGGGTATCACCAAAGGTGACATGAAGAACCTGTCCTGTGTTTAAAGACGTTTCCTCCACATGTGTTAATGTTAGAGGGACCGCAGTGCGTCAGAGTAGACGTTCCTCTTATCACCATGCCAGCTGATGGAGTTTGCTTTAACCTATCTGCTAATGAAGTAGGACTAACTCCTCAGATGTGCTGGCTGTTAAACTGGACATGGCTTCATAGGTGGGCGGATGTTATACAGGTGACTTCACTGCGGCTGTAAATGATGTTGGAGCATGTAAGTGATCACACAAACACCGGGTCGTTACTGTTAGTGTTTGTGGAGAGTATTTGTATTCTCTGCCTGCAGCTTGTAGGGAAAAACCGAGTGAGACTGTAAATACATTCATACATACAAGATTTCAGTTCAGTAACAGCACAGCATGACTCTGCTTCAAGAGTCAAGAGGAGTGAATGCAGCTAGGCTTTCACTGTTTTGGCTGGCTCAACAAACCTAAAGCCCCAGCAGGAGATAACAGGTATCATGATGGTGACAGTCAACTTTGTGTTATGGCGGGCTATCTGCTTCAGGCTCTCTTCATGTGACTGCTCTTCCTCAGAAAATGATCCCTATGAGTGCCACCTACACCAATCAGACACATTAAAACACCTCCAGCAGAGAACGTTTATCAAACAAGCGGTAAATAAAAGAAGGGCTGAAAATGTGGTTTTTCCAGCTGATTTTAAACCGAAACATAAGATCACCTGGCCAGGAGCAGCATCGGTTACCATGCTGAGCTTTGACTCAACTGTTTATTAATCAGATCATTACTTTATTGGATTAACTGATCCATTAAGAGTAATACAAATGAAAATGCTGCCTTAAAATGTCCCAACAGAGGAACATATTTCAGTTCAAACTGACAATAAAAACAAAACTGTAACGATAAAGAATTATTCATGTCCTGTGACGCACTGATCGCCCGGCGTTCAACCTAAACACAATCCTACTGATGTTTTCCTGCCATGACCTCACACTTTTATGCTTCCTATATCTGGATCTCTGAAGACGTAGAATAACGGTGGTTTGCAGGGCAGACATTTATTCTAATATTTTTATTATCAGTTCATGTGCACTTAAAATTAACAGTAGCCACAAAATCCTAATCAGAGGCAATGAATTCAAGTTTACAGCTGCAATTAGAATGAAGCACCACTAGGTGGCAGCATAGCTCCAGAAAAGCAGACTGTCCAGAGAGAAAAAAAGGAGCTACACTTCCTGCTAGGGACTACAAATAGATCAGATCATTATTCTGAAGAAGAAGATGACCACGTGCACCCATAACACAAACTACACACACACACACACACACACACACACACACACACACACACACAGTTTTAAACAATACAAAGATCTGGTGTTTATACAGAGGCTTGTGTGTGTGCGTGTGCGTGCGCTGGTGTGTGTAGTACCTTGTGTGCCGACCAGCACCAGCGGCAGGTCGGCAGTGTTCCTGTAGTTGGCGAGGCGGCTGAAGTAGTGGTAAACGGTCTGAAAGCTGATCTCGTCCTCCAGACTGAAGACGAAGATGACCGCGTCCACCCATAACGCAAACTGCACACACACACAAACAAGGGTACAGATCAAAACTTTATTTACAGCATAAAATCATTATTTCTCTCAAATATCAACCTGATATGTGACAAAAACGCCGGACTCTGGGCTCACAGTGTTCTCACGCGCTGGTCTGAAGGAGGTGCAGTACTCACCTGAGCCTCCGGGGGGCCTCCTTCATCTCTGATGAGCAGCAGGTGACTCTGACCGTCCACTACGATCTCCTTCTTAAAGCGTCCGCCTGCAGGAAAGACACAGACACGTCACTAACAGTGGCGCCGGCGGCGGGAGGAGGTCTGATCTACAGGGAGGTGGAGCTGATCGGCGATTGATCGGGCTGATCGAGTGTGAGATGACAAACGCTAAACAGGAGGGAGGTGATTGGACAGGAAACTAAACTAATACAGAGGAATGATGGAGATAACCTACAGCTGAGAGTGAGGACCACTAACGGTTAAAAAAACAAACAGGTGAAGCCATCTTTTATATACAGTCTGTGGCTGTGACCATGTTAATCACATACAGAGGCCTCTCAGTGCCGCTAAAAACCAGCTTCAAACAGTGTCAGGAGTCCAGCGAGGGCAGAAGGAGGTGCTTGCTGCTCCCACCTGATGTTCTGCTTTAACAGGTGTCTGCAGACGACTGAGCAGCTGGAACATCTCATCAGGAGCACTGATGATCCCACAGTTTCTTTCTACCCTGAGCGTCCATCTCCAGGCCTGCTGCTCCTTTAAGAAGCTCCACTCTGACACAAATATAAACAGCAGTGTGGCGAGTCACTGTGGGAACGAGCGTCTCTTCCTCAGCATTTACAGGAAGTCGCCGGCGTTATTTCGGGCTCTCTCTCTCTCAGCCGGACCAGCTGATCTCGGGACGGCGTGGCCGGGCCAGCGCAGCTGCAGTAATGACACGCTGGATCTTTAGAGAGCGGCGAGCACAGGAAGAGGCCGGCGCATGGACATGTTTCCGTCACTTGCCCTTTCTTTACCCTGATGTTAAATATTTGTGTCAAGAGTAGTTGATTTTTGTGAGAGGAGCTTCCTCCTGCCACTGCCTTTCACAATAAAAGCCCTCGAAGCTTCTGAGGAGTGCATTAACGCAACTTATGACAGTGGCTGTGTCCATCTTTTATTTACAGTGTGGCTGTAGTCAGTCTGCGACGAGTGCAGCTTGACAAACTCATTGATTAATACGTCTAACATGTAACTAATGTCTTCACCGATCGATACAACCATCTAATGATCGTCTTTCTGCACCATTACAGGAACAAACGTACGAAACATACACACAGCTGACTGATCCACACATGAGAAAAGTCTCCAGTGTTAAGATTTTCCCTTTAATCCATTAATACAATCACTTATTGATCCTTTAAAGACAAATAAGAAGCCATCAGTTAATCCTTTGGAGTTTAAAGAGGCAGAAAAATGACGATAAAAACAGATTTATTACTAAACATGAAATCATTCACCTTGTTTGATCAAGATGGAAGAAAATCAGTGAAGCAGGTGAACATGATGAGGATGGACATGAGAAAAAACAATCAGATAATGAGGGGGCGGAGCTACACGTTCAGTCGCAGCAGCCAATCGAGTTTAGCTTCAGGTTCAGCAGCTGGAAGCTTAAATAATCCAGATGTTTCAAATCTGACTCGATGAAATTATTCATACAAGCATGTAAAACAAACACACAAACAAACAAACACACAAACAAACAAACAAACACACAAACAAACACAAACAACCCGTTCATCAGGTCTGTTTAAATCCAGTTTTACGCTGCACAGGATTCGATTTACCCGTCCTTTATGGAAAACCCTAACTGCAAAACGTAAGTAAATAAACACACAAACATAAACAGCATTAAACATGTGGAAAAGCAAACCTTGGAAAATAGTGAAGTCACTAATTTTCAAAATGTGCCATTAATTACTTTTCAGTTTAATTTTCTATATTTTATATACAAGTTCAATGATAAAAAATGAATATATAATAAATAAAAATGGAGTCAGTTCAATTTAAAATGTAATGAATTAATTTATAGAATCCAACTAATCTGCTTCTTATATATTTCTATATTTAATTGGTTAAATGTATTTTACAGTGACTGAGTTACAAATGAATGAAATTAATAAAACATAACTCCATGCATAAATTAGCAAATAATTGGATAATTACTAATAACTAAAAAAAAAAAATGTATAAATTAAATGATTTTGATTCTTTAGTTATTTGGGGAAAAATTCAAATAAATAATTAAATGTTAAAGTAAACCAATTGGTAGGTTCGTATAAACATTTTAAAAACTAAATCTTTACTTCTTTCTAACATGTTTTTTTTAACAGTCATTTTTAAAATGTCATCTTAAAAAAAACAAACACTACAATTCATTTGGTGCACCTAATTTGAGTGTGGTCATGTTAGTCATTTTGGTATTTTCCTCCATCTCGGTCCGCCTGAGATTCCATCGAACTAAAAGAGGAGGTAGCAGTGAAACCCCGGAGACACGCAGCGCGATGTTTGACGACGCGGCGCTGAACCCGAGCCGATCTCAACGTGCTGCTGTCTGAACCAATGAGATCGAAGGATGGAGGGACGGACAGGTGAAGGATAGAGAGGTGGAGGGGAGAGGAAGGATAGTTACCTGCATCCACGTCAGCTATTGTACAAGAGCAGCCCCGAAAGAAGAAAGAGAGGAAACAAAAGCAAAACAACATCAAAGATGCGTCCACAGTTAATGCATGCACAGTCCAACCAGGAGACAGCGAGGGAGACGTTTGAGAGGGGGTCAAAGAGAGGACACGAGACAGAAGAAGAAGAAGAAGAAGAAGAGCAGTAAAACAACAGTACACAGTTTCATCTGCAGTCAGCTGGAGGTCAAAGCAGCGAATAGACAAACACGTAAACACGAGAGACGCTCAGAGAGGAAGAGGAGCACAGAGGTGAGAGGAAGGCTGGACCGCTCTCCTTCATGAGTTTGGGTTCACTCATGTCGCCGTCACCACCTCGTTACAGCACATTTATACAAAGACGCTGAGTCATTAAACATTGGTGCGATCACATTAATCACTTTCAGCAAACTTGGAGCTGAACACGTCGTGACGAAGACGTTTGGATGTCTTTGCCATTCTGTAACATGCTGAACGTGTTTTCTCTGTGTGAGTAATGACACCCCCCCCCCAGCATTACACCAAAGACGCTTTGATGACAGCAGGAAATGAACCGTCGACTGTTTCATTGTGAACTTTGTGTTGGGACCATTTCAGTGTCTGATTTTGGACTTTTTGCTGCTTGGAGTTCAAAACTGTGTTCTGTAGTTTTGTGTTGACCATTTGAAAGTTTTTCCTTTATGTTTTTTCCGAAGTGTTTTGAATTGCATTTGGACCGTTTCAGATTTACTGGGTACTTTCCAGTTGTTTGAACTTAGAAGTTGAGTGTTTTTAGAGATTTTGACTTTTTGAGTTGTGGTTTTGGTGTTTTTGGGAGTAGGTTTTTATTTATTTATGTTTTTTTACTTTTTCTGCCTTGGCTTTTGAGCTACTTTTAGACTCATTTAAAAACCGACTTCATTCTACATTTTGATTATGGACTATTCAGGGACATGGTCTGGAAGATTTTGGACTTGGTTTAGTCCTCTGGTTTGGGTCTGGGTTTGGACTGTTACTTTGGGACTTGACTGAAGACTTTGATTTTGGACTGTAGGGGGTTGGTTCAGATTATTTTAAAATGAGTTTGGGGCCCTTTAAAACTTGGACTTGGTTTTGGAATTAATTTGAGAATATGTTTTGGACTCTTATAGAATGTTTTGGACTTGGATTTGAAATTTTCTGGGAGATTGCTTTGCAGCGTTTGAACTGGATTTCCAACTTTGTAAATTATAGTTATCTAGTGTTTTAGACAGACTGACTGCAGATTTAGATTTGGGCTGTTTGAGTCACTTGATTCAAGACTTTTTGGACTCTCTAAGAACTTGATCTGAATCATTTTGGACTGTTTCAAATTCACTTTGACTTGGTTTTGTTGTAAATTTTGTACATTTTTCAGTTTGGGATTTTGATTTAATGATCTGGTTTTGGACTGTTTTGGATTTAGTTTTGTGGTGTTTTACCTGGGGACTAAATTCAAGACTTGTGTTGTTGTTGATGTTGTGGACTTGTTGTAGCTGCAGATTGTTTTTCATGACCGGATGTTCAGACCTGTACTCCTGCTCCTGGTACGATCACTGAAGAATAAACAATGATGAAGTTTTGGGGTGTCACCTTCTTCTCTGACAAATAGCAGACTGAACCGAAGCTGCCTCTCAACACGTCTGTGTAAACCTGACAAAAATAATAATCGAGTAATAGAATAAAAATTACTGACTGTTCTGGAAAGATTGGACTGGAGACTTTGGTGATGCCTCCCAGTGTTTCTTTTTCCGTTAAAGCCACGAGAACAATAGAATCTGTGAATGATGTTTGGCTGCTTGTGAGAGCGGCAGCTCCTCAAACCACAGTCAGCAGCATTAGTTTGGTGGCTGTGGGTGATTTCCCAACCATAGCTCCCCTCTCTCTCCCTGATGTAATGGATCCCATGTGCTGCTGCACAAACAGTCTCCGTCAGACTCTTTCTCAAACTATCAGCGCTGCTTCTGCAGGATTTCTCTCTCTGAAAAGTGTCAGAGTTTTTAGACATAGAAATAAACCCGGGCATGTCTGACAGTCCTTAAACACAGCACAGAGGTAAATCTGAGCGACCTGCATGTTTTCGAGTCAGCGCTGAAGCTTTTTTTCCCTCAGCGAGGCTCCAGCCTGCAGCCTCAGAATAGTTCTGGTCGGTGGCTTCGTGGCGCTGCGGTCGCCTCGCCGCTCGCAAGCCACCAACTCCGCTCCCAATCAATCGCCATGGGAATCCAGGCAGCCGGCGTATTTTTAGATCCGAGGAATTTCAAAACAGCTTCCCCCCCTTAGACTGCTTTTATTTCTCTGTGGTTATGCAACGATTTCAGAAAGGCTTTTTATCTCCTTTTTAAAAATTGAATTGGAGTTGAATCGCCGCTTCCTCGATGGGCAGTGGTGCCAAGTAATTCGATCAAAGATAAGGGGGAGCCGTTGTTTGAATGTGGTATGTGGACTTGCTCGAAAAGCCGTGTCGTGTTGCTTTTGGCAGCGCTGCGGTGTAATTAAGGCAGGAGGCCGCCGGGCATTTAGCAGCATGACACTGAGGAGAAACGTCACCACCGTGGAAGACTTTCTCATGTTTTAGCGTGAAGTTATCTGCTCCGGGATTCCCCATCACCACCACCTCTCTCTGTACTGACTTTGTGTTTTTTTCTTTTTTTTGCTTTAATGTAGTCCCCGGGGTCCCCTCTTATCAGCTGACCTTCGATCGACCTCTCTGCAGGCGCATTAAATAAAAAAAATAAACCTCCTCCTCTTCCTGCCTCCCACACTTCGAAGTCTCTCCGCAGAGGGACCGGCAGCTAAAACTGGTCTGCGGGCTGATTTCGGGGTGGGTCCCCACATAACAACAAAACAAAAGCGGCACAGTTTTCTTCCCAAATACACCATGTTTGATGGTTTTCAAGGCTTTAAATACACAAAGAGTTCGGCAGGGGGTAATTAGCTGCAGCTCCACAGCGGACCCACCAAGTACTTTTTTGACTCTCTTCAGTGTGAAGACCTCTGGCTGCAGCTATGTGCGCTGCTCAGCAGCTCACAGTGTTTTTAATTAGACTGAAAAATTCTAAACTTTCTGCAGAGGTTTTAAAGTAACGCCTCCAGGAGTTTCGTCTGGTCAACCAATTAGAAGCTTTTAATGTGAAAGGACAGTGAAAAGGAGGGTAACATTATTTCAGAATAAGAGACTATTGACCACTAACGCAACAAAAACAAGGAAATAGTGAAGAAAATAAAACTTTCTTCAAAAATATGTTAACGTTACTGAGACCCCACAATAGACACGACTTTTGAAAATATATATTGGAATATATTAGACTGATTTCTGTTTTTAGATTTTGTTTTGGGGTGTTCGGGACTTATTTTGGGTCCATTAAATTGGACCCGACTTTGGACTTAAAAGAAGCCCCTTTGGTTTGGACCATGTAAGAACTGATTTCAGACTTGGTTTTAGATGCTTTTTGGGCTGCTTTGGGTAGATTTTGGAGTTTGGTCATCATTTTAGACTTTTTAGACTTGTTTTGGGGGATTTGGACATAATTGTAGACTTGGGTTTGGATTGTGGACTTGACCTGATTTTTGGCATTTTTGGTGGCTATTGGAAAATGGTTTTGGACTAAAATGGACAGCAGAAAGATTAAGAACAAAAAAGATAAAAACAAAAAACATTTTGTTCAATCAAGGTAGGTAAAAGTAACAAAAAAGAAGAAATGAAATGATCAAAGACCTTGTTTGAAATTCTTCTGGGTTTGTTTGAGGACTTTATGGACCTGGTTTGGGATCATTTTGGACTTTTTATTTATTTTTTGGAAAATGGTTTATTTTCAGACTTGATTTGAAGCTGTTATAAAATTTGGATTCTGATTTGATTTGATAGATTTTCATGCTTTGCATATTTTTCTTTTAGCTCTTTAAAAAACTTCTTTAAACTTTGTGTCAGGCTTCATAAATATATACTTTTAGTTATGCATGAAGGATCAAAGCTCTCAAAATTAATAAAAAAAAAAAAACCCCACTCATGATAAAAACAACAAATAACTTGCAAAATAAATACATAGATGAGTAAAAACATACAGCTGAAAGTTGAATTTAAAACTTCTGCCTAAACGTAATGACGTATTTATTTATAAATAAAGTCAGATAAATAAATAAAAATGGAATTTAATGGCATAATGTGTGTTGTTGGTTTGTTCATTTTGGCACATTTGGTCCTCCATACGATGTCATTGGATTTCTTTATACAGGCAGAGGCGCCCCCTGTTGGTTATCAGAAAGAATGCTATTTTTTGCTTGTTGTTGCTTTCTGAAGACGCGTTTCTGCTTCAATCAAACAACTAAACTTGAGCTAAAAGCTGCTCACTGGTGGTCTGAGCTGTGAGTTCGGGGCACCGCCTCCCTGGACAGCAGAAGGACGAATGACAAAGTAAAAGCGCTGCAGCGTCTGTCGGGGTGATTGATGAAGGAGAGCGAGCAGAAAGTGCCTCGGCTGTGCGTGCAGGATCCCTGAGAGGAAACAGCTCATGTGCTGAAATATTAAAGCGGGTTTAGTAAAGTGGGTCTGTGCCTCAGGACGCTGCCGTCCTGTACAGTAACAGTGTGTGTGTGTGTGTGTGTGGGCAGCTTTAATATTACATGAGGAATATGGCCGTCCCTGCAGGGCGTGCGAGCTGAGACACCCGAGGAAAGTAGGGCTTCATCTTTTCCCCGAGACAGAAAGTCATGTTTAAAGTTTCATCAGTGATTCTGGGTCAGCCAGCAGAGAAGTTTAACCTTTCAGGTCTTCACTGTTTCTCAGATATTAAGCAGCTGAGCACGATGAAATCACTTCTTCTTCACTTCTTAAATCCACACTTGAGCCCCAAGAGGTCAAACTTGTTGGGTTTTCAGTAACTAGAACAAATATCTAATAAAAGTTTGACTTTTTAATGCCACTTTCTGCTGTTTTCATCTCACTCAGTATTCATTTTCAGTCACTTATTCCTTACATTGATCTATTTTCCCACTAACGGGCTGACAGATCAGCGTTAAAGCAGCAGATCTGATCATTTAAAGCCTCCTGCGGTGACTCAGCTCACTCTCAAACTCTGCAAATGTTTATTTGAACCCCAAATAAAACTTGAGCTTTCTCCCAAAAGTGGAGTAAAATCTCTTTTTAATGTGACTTGGAGAGCTTCTGAGTTTGACGGAGGAGCTTCTTTTGCTCTGCTGGTTAGGCCTGTGCTGTAAGGAGGTCGTTAAATGACGTTTAATCTGCTCATTATGTTCTCCTCTGTGTTTTACAATGATTCAGTCTGAGAAGGCGGACGACTGCTCTGCCGTTTTATTCAAAGAAGAAGAAGAAGAAGCTGGTCCAGCCCAACAAAGACAGACGTGCGATGATGTTCTTACCCTCGGGTGACTCCTCCTGGACGTACGTTCCCGTCAGGTACCTGTGGACCAGCGCCGACTTACCGCTGGCCAGATTACCCACAATGCCCTGAGGGGGAGACAGAAGGGAAGTTAGCATCTGCTGACACATTCAGCAGGCTGTAATCGCTCCATCAACAGGGACTCACACTGGTTTTAAAGGTTTTGTAGTGTTGCTGGTGAAGATGCTACCATTCAAACACCTGTTACTGTTTCTGTGAGCGGACACACAAACGCCTCAGCAGACATGAAATATGAACCATAGTTACTCTCAGTGTTTGATTTGCTAGGACCATAACTTTAATACATCACATATTTCACATGTTAATCTCAATTTAAATGTGACTTTTAGTTAAATCATAATATTGACATTTACTTTTATCTCCAGTTTAATATTTTGGCCTTACAGTTTTTATACTTACTGTAAATATTTTACTTTGAAAGTTTCAAACGTATTTCTGACATCATGTCATGGTTGTGATGTAATCTTTGACTTTTCATGTTTAAATCTCTTTGACATTTTAATGTGTTTTGAAATGTTACTGTTGACATTTTACTTTCATCATTTTGACATGACCCATGACATGAAGTTTATCTCATCTCATCATTTTTACTTTTGAATGTTAACTTTTTTAAACTTGGTCTCATCATATTTTTTTTTTTACATCATCATTTACTGCATGTTATTTTTCTATTCTTTAAAATGATCAAAATGGTAACTTTGGGTTTGATTATCGTCACGTATTCGGTCCTTGTCGTGTCCTGCAGCCTGCAGGTCAGGAAGCGTGCGACAGAAGCCCAGGTCGGGTTTTTAGAGGTAACTAAACCTTCAAAATAAAATACGTAGAGCACCTTTACATTGGCTGCTGTTCAGGGGAGCAAATCAATATCAACATTCAAAAAATACGTCTCTTAAACATGACGTTTCTGAAATTATTGTGTATTTATTTAACTATTTATGGGTTTTTTTGTTAGCTTTTGATGGGATTTTTGTTAAGTTTTGGCGGGAAATGATCTCTGTAGCTGTGAGTCATCCCGCTGAAGCCCGACTCTTGGACAGGTGACTTCTCCCCTTTAACTCACCACTTTGAGCTCGGGCACCGTCCGACTCAGCGTCCACTCCTGACTGTTCACAAATGCATCTGAAAAACACAAAGAGAGAAAAACACTCATCGTTAAACTGTGAGGAACACGTGATGCCTTCAGGGAAACAACGGAAATAAAAACGCCTGATGGAGTAACGAGGCAGCCAATCAGCTCCTCCTCAGCAGTGTCAAAGATGACAAAGAGGAGGAAGAGGCTCGTGAGCGACACCAGGCCGATAACAGGACGCGATTAGAAATACCATCACGGGACAGAAGAACCATGAATTATAACCACAGCTGAGAAAATACGGAGGTTCAAAGCAACCAAAGAATGACACAATATAAAAACTTATAAGACAAAAATCCATGAAGAGGGAGATTAACTTACATCAGCCTATATGTTCTTTAAGCATCTCACAATCAGGAAATAAACCCAAAGTCAGCAAACGAGAACGTATTTGTATTCTAAATTCCTCTAAAGGTTCCCCACAAATTAACTCCTGAGGGCGGAGGCCAAACGATGTCAACCCCCCCCCCCCCCCCCCCCCCCCCCCCCCCCCCCCACCCCGACCCTCTC
>VOQK01016329.1:4556-14837 GCA_015052645.1 Benitochromis conjunctus
TTAAATTGATGTTTCCTACAAATTAAACTGAAACTGAACTCTGAGAAGGAAAAGACATAATTCACTCACGCAAAGTCTGTATTTGCAGTGGATACTTTCAGGGATTACTTGAGACTAATAATTAGTTGATTAAATAGGTGAAAATAATTAGATTAGTCAACTACTCTAGAACTACTGAGAAAAATTTTTACAATTAATTCAGAAAAATACATTTTGGACTCACCGTTTTTGTTTTGTTTTTTAAAAGGAAACACGACCATATTTGGACAAGACCCTAAGGTTGTGTCTATCAGATGGTTTTAGAGACTGCTAATCTTCTTATTTTTGTACTTTTTGCTCAAAGAAGGGTAGAAAAATAGAATGCTAGAATTGCATTCACCAAAACTGCTGCACAGACATATTGGATGATTAAGTTGACAGCAAACCATATTATTTGTCAGAAAATTCCATTAAAATGTATCCAAAAGGCAGCAACAGCACAAACACTGTCAGGAGGTCCAGTTCAGAGACTCGAATTAGCAGAGCTGAGACGTAGCTCACCTCCAGCTGCCTGTGTCAGCACACCTGTCAGTCATAGCAGCCAAAAGAGTCTCTGAATGTTTAAGTTAAAAACAACAGTCAGTCACCGTGGACTTGTTCTATGGGAAAATATTTATAGAAGCTAAACTATTTTTTTTTGTATCATGCTGTGAACGCGCTTTTTAAAACATTGGAGTGTGTGGGGATTGACTTGCTTTTGGAGCCAGGTTCAAGTGACCATTCTAGAAACAGCACTCATTTCACTCTGACACAGCCTCGAGATAGTACTATTCATTTTCTGGAATAAAATACTGCAGACCTGCACTGACTCACAGGGAATACAGCTACCTTACCTCCCCACCTTGCTTGTTTACAAGTTCCCCTCACAAGGATAGGGGCTGTGGGCCCTGCTAGTGGCAGGTTGCTGCTTGCCGTCTTAGAAACAACATGTAACTGGGGTTGGACTTTAGTGAAATAGAAATAATTAGTTTAATTAACCAGTATATCTGGAGTCTGCTACAGGGGTGGCAACATTTAATCATCAAGTTGACTAGTGTGCATTATTCACTCTTCAGATTGGTGGGTCCTAGTTATTTTTTTAGTGTTTCTTCTAATCAAGCATTCTTTTCTATAGGCCACCCAGCTATCCTAACATGTCCCAGGGCATGATGGGAGCAGGCTCTCCATATGGCCCAGGCATGAACAGCATGCACACCATGATGAACCAAGGTGGGCCAGGGCCTTATCCAATGGGAGCAAACATAGCCAACAATACCCCTGGTGAGTACAAGTTAAACTGTAGCCCTGATCAGGTGATTGGAGTACAGCTGCAGGCCTGACGCTTGTGTCTCTAAAGCAGTTTTATAGACTGGTAATCCTTTTATTTTTATACCCTTCTGTCACTGGCCCTGTTCTCCCAGGAATGGCTCCAAGTTCAGAGTTTGGCATGGACAAAATGACCCCTGCTCAGAAGATCAACAACAAAGTGGACGGGACTCCCAAGCCAGAATCCAAGAAGGTACACATTCAAAGTCCAGCTTTTTTTCCCCCCGCCCTCCTTTTTTCTTGTTCTCACGATTTTCTTCCGTCACCCGTCCAACAGAAATCGAGCTCTTCCACCATCACCAATGAGAAAATAACTCGTCTGTACGAGCTTGGCCCGGAGCCAGAGAGGAAAATTTGGGTGGACCGATACTTGGCCTTTGCTGAGGAGAAAGCCATGGGCATGAACAATCTGCCCGCTGTGGGCCGCAAGCCCCTCGATCTCTTCAGACTCTACATATCCGTCAAAGAGATCGGCGGCCTCACCCAGGTACACCTGGAGTTCCACCTGAATTTGATGTGAATCCTTCAGATCAGAAGATCGAGCGTCGGTCCGTTTTCGTATACAGCTTTCTGAACCACCTCCTTCCTCTCTCGCCCACCAGGTGAACAAGAACAAGAAGTGGAGGGAGCTGGCTACCAACCTGAACGTGGGCACGTCGAGCAGCGCAGCCAGTTCGCTCAAGAAACAGTACATCCAGTGTTTGTACGCCTTTGAATGCAAAATGGAGCGTGGCGAGGACCCTCCCCCAGACTTCTTCAACACGGACACCAAAAAGAACCAGCCCAAAATCCAGCCTCCCAGCCCAGGTGAGCGCTGCTGTTCTGCTTCACTGTCACACACTTTACTGCCTCCTTAGATTTAAAATGCAATGAATGAAGCTTATTTCAGATTTTCCTTTCTCCCTTGGGCACAGTTTGGATTAAGTGCAATTCATCATATCATCCCTGCTCTATTTGCTTCACATCAGCTATCTATAAACTAGTCTATTTTATTGTATCCCATTAATTGCAGTTTTTAAAGCCATTCATAGAGCATTGTTTGTCATCTCGTGTAGGAGCTGCCACCCTCCATAAATCGCTGCTCCCCTATATTGGAGGAGTTGTAAATGACGGCGGTGTAGCTGTAAGTCCGTTGGACGGTTCCACAAACACATGCCTTGGGGGAATAGTCCTTGGCATTTGCACAGGACATGACGAAAGACTTGTCCTTTCCGACTTCCCCACTTTGATTTTTGTGGCAACGGTGATGACAACAGAATGTTAAATGTTTCAATGAACTGGGTTAAAGTCAGCGGATGAACTGGCGCTCATTCATACCAGTTGTTAAGGGTGAGCGGAGGTTGCAGCCAGGAAGGGTCATTGCTTGTTGAATGAGAAGCTGTTTATTTTGGAGGGGACTCCTTGTTTATAACTGCCAGAAGCAACCACACCAGGAGCAACCACGTGCTGCTTCAGTCTGGCTGAGACCCAGGCTGTCAGACACGGGGCACTGAGTCAGCGCCAGGGTGTTGTTACAGGAGACATCAGGGTGCTTGTCAGCTGGCATCAACCCTCTAGTTAGTACGAAAGAAGGGCAGGGGAGGGTTTTGGGGGTGGGGGGTGCTGGGGGAAGTAATGGCGGGAGAGGGGCAAGAGGTGATTTGGCGATAGCGATGCTCCGTCAGTGGCGTGTCCTCGCTGCCTGGTGCCTGGCCCTGGGCTACAGCAGCACGGCAACACTCCCTGGAGATTAGTGCTGAGCCAGAAATGATGAATGGGGGAAGAGGGTTTTTTGTGTGTGTGTGTCTGTGTGTGTGTGTAAAAGTCACACGATTCTCTCTCTGACTCTATTTCTATCATGCCCTCCCTCCCTTCATCTTTAGTAGAGGGAAATCCCTGCCCAGAGGGAGGAGGGGGTAAGGGAGGGTGAGCCAATGAATGTTGTATGCATGCGTGAGAGCTCGAGAGGCAAGAGGGTGATGTGAGAAAATGTGAATAACTGTGACCTGCCAGTGACCTGGGTGTTGCGTGTGTGTGTGTGCCAGTTTAATGAATGGGAACCTGTGACTCATCAGACTGGCTTGCTAATAGTGAGAAGTCCTGAGCTGAAGTTTAGGATGATTGCTTGTATGTCACACACACAACACAAACAAAATATCAGTCACTCACACACACATTCACACATAGCTGGCTGTCTCCTGTCTCTACAGCCCAGGCAGTAATCTGTCACAGTGAGGGTTTACATCACTGTTTCCTGGTGGTTCCTAGAGCCCAGGGGTGGTTGAGGAGGGGCCAGGCATCCTGTGATGAGCTGGAAGATTCAAGATTTTTTGCTGGCTATGCACTCAAAAGCCAGTCAGCTCGACACAAACTGTGTTCCTCTGTGCAGCGCTCAGGAATTTCTTAATGGGATTTAGGATTGCCAAAAGCAGCATGTGCTCTAAAAGCCCCCAGCAGTGTTCTGCCTAACCCGCCTCACTATCAACTATCAGCTCTTGCCTTTATTCTTCGAGCGAGGAGGAGAGAAGGATGTTCTTTGAATTCTCTGGAATCTCTGAGTGTTACAAACCACAGCACTTGACTGTTTTTTTTCCTCCCACTTAGTCATTGTGTGCATCGTTGTGTTTTGCAGCTGGCTCTGGATCCCTGCAAGGACCCCAAACTCCTCAGTCCACCACTAGTTCAATGGCAGAGGGGGGAGACCTGAAGCCCCCCACACCAGCCTCCACCCCACACACGCAAATGCCTCCAATGCCTGGCGTAAGGTACGATTTAGAAACCAGTGTCGTGTTTCTGTGGCGTTCGTAGTAAAATGAAACCCATCTCCCCCTGTGGTGAAATTGGATCAGAGAAGCAAGAATTGGAATACGAGAAACGCAAAATATGCTTTAAAGTTGTCACCGATGGGGTTCTGTTCACATGTACACACAGACACCAGACTAGTCATCAGGTGTATAAAAGAATTATAGTTATAAAGTATGCAGAAAGTTATGCACTTTGGGCTTAGAAGACTACAGTAAAACCTGTGTCTTGTTAGAGGCACAGACAGAAACCATTCAAAACAAGAAATTAACAAGAAAACTTGTCCTTCTTAATTACTATGAATTTTTAAAAATTCCACATTCTGCTAACAAGCCATTTGTTTTCCTACAGGAGTAGCGTTAATATACAGGATCCCTTTGCTGATGGCGGAGACCCAGCGTTTCCCAGGAGGAACGCCATGACTCCCAACTCTCAGGGCTATCAGCCTGGGATAGGCACCCCGGAGATGATGGGTCGGATGGGTCCCTACGAGTCCAACAAGGACCCTTTTGGAGGCATGAGGAAAGGTGAGCACTGTCTATGTAACCAAACCAGATGCTGTAAGGGTTCATTCATAGCCACAACTAATATTGGGTTTTTGTTTGTTTTTTTGTTTTTTTAGCAGGGGAACAGTTCATGCCACCTGGCCCCAACAGTGGAATGGGGGAACAGTATAACAGAGGTCCACCAGGCCCAATGGCCAACATGCCAATGAGCCAGAGGCAACAGTACCCGTATGGATATGAACGAAGGTAAATATACTATAGTAGTAAATAAGATAAGATGATTGTGATCTGACCTGTGCCATTCAGCATCCCTTTCTCTTTCCAACTAAATCAAATCACTTCATGATTATTGCTTGTTGGTTTTATAGACAAGAGCCAGGCATGGCCCCTGATGTCAACATGGGACCAGGAGCTCCTCAACCCAACATGATGCCTTCTGGAGCTGACACAGGGATGTACTCGCCCAGCCGTCCTCCACCACAGCAACGGTGTGTACCATTCAGGGCAGAGACTATTCTGTATAAAGATTTGGTTGCATGTCAGCATTTTCTCAGTGAGATCATGATAGATTTAAAGATATTTACAGAGTTTCTTATTGTAACTGAATCATTTACTGAAATGAAGAAATGTAGTAATCTGAGTGTGTATTTTTAGGCATGAGTCCTATACAAATCAGTTTCCTGGCCAAGGAGCTCCCCCTGGTGGGCCTTACCCAAATCAGCAGCCAGGAATGTATCCACAGCAGCAGCCAGTAAGAACAGTTTGTCCAGCATTTGCAGTACTCCGTTTACTACTTGGGTTTCTCTTTTTCAGTGTTCATGTAATTATGTACCATATTCTGTTCCAACTGAACAGAAGTATGAGCTGTTGCTAAAATTACTGTGCTCAGTTGAAGATTGTAATGCTCAATTTTGTGTGCTGACAGAACTACAAACGTCCTGTGGATGGTGGGTATTGTCCTCCTGCCAAGCGCCATGAGGGAGAAATGTACAACGTTCCTTATAGTGGGCAGCAACAGCCAGGACCCCAGTCCTCGGGGCCCCAGGGCCAGCAGGACATGTATAATCAGTATAATGCGTACCCTGGAGGGGACCGCCGACCACCAGGCCCACAGAACCAGTTCCCCTTCCCCTTCGGACGGGATCGGGGGCCATCATCTGCAGGCCCCAATTCCCAGTCCCCTATGCCTCCCCAGATGATGGCAAGTCCCATGCCTTCAGGTCCTGATGGTTCCCAGGGCCCAATGTGGCAGGGCCGCAATGAGATGGGCTACCCCAACTATCCCAACCGACAGGGACCCCCTGTGCCAGGTCAGGGTCCCGCCTACCACGGTATGAACCGCTCAGAAGACATGATGCCATCAGATCAGCGCATGAACCATGAGGGACAGTGGCCTGGCCATGCCAACCAGCGGCAGCCTCCGTTTGTCCCCGCTGGCTCTGGACCACCCATGACCAGACCCCTGCCCTCCACCTACTCAGCTTCCCAAAACCACATTCCTCAGGTGTCGAGCCCAGCACCCATGCCCCGACCCATGGAAAGCAGAACGTCACCCAGCAAATCCGCCTATATGCATCCTGGAATTAAGGTGCAGAAAGCTGGACCCCCAGTTCCTGCGTCCCACATTGGCCAGGCTCCCGTGCAGCAACCCATGATCCGGCGAGACGTGGCCTTCCCTCCTGGCTCTGTGGAAGCTACACAACCCCACCTGAAACCCCGCAGGCGGCTCACCATGAAAGACATTGGTATAAAACTTGATTTGCCTGATAAGTTGTCACACTACAGCTGTAATAAACAATATACAGATGTCTACTTGACCTGGATTTACCATTTGATATCTCTCAGTTTGTGTTAAGGCAGCTTTCAGATACAAACTGTGTATTCACAATAGGTGACACAAGTATGTAGGGTAAACCTTTACAATGTGTTACATTCATGGTTACTTTTAGTTGTATTCATTCTGTTTCTATTTTCATAGGCACTCCTGAGGCTTGGAGGGTAATGATGTCATTAAAGTCTGGCTTATTAGCTGAGAGCACCTGGGCGTTGGACACCATTAACATTCTACTGTATGATGACAATAGTATTTCTACTTTTAACCTTTGCCAGGTAGGTTGCACACATCCACAACCTATTAGCATTTGTTTCTGTCAACATTTCAGGATGACTTGTCATGTGGTGTTGAGTTTAGCTTTGGACCTATTTTGTGACCACTTTCTTTGCTTTCACAGCTACCTGGATTTCTGGAGCTGGTAGTGGAGTACTTCAGACGCTGTCTCATTGAGATTTTTGGCATCCTTAAGGAGTATGAAGTAGGAGACCCTGGTCAGCGCACCCTCATAGACCCCAATGCAGCTGAGGACTCTGATGATGAAATTCCCATGCCTGAGGGCGAGGACATGAACTCGGACGAGGAGGACGAGGAGGATGAGGAGGTAGAGGAAACAAAGACCAATCCTGACACTTCTTCACTGGTCCAGGTAAAGGAGGAGGAGGAGGAAGAGGAGAACTCCCACAAAGATAAGTCCTCAGAGGATGAGGAAGAGGAGAAGGAAAGGGAGTCTTCTATCAAGGAAGCCAATACCTCTACCTCAGGGTTCTCCCAAGACCCCAGTATACACTTGGAAAAGCCCAAACAGGCTAGCAAGTTTGATAAACTCCCCATCAAGGTGGTGCGGAAGAAGAATCCCTTCCGGCTAAACCGCTTGTCCAAGCTTGGGCAGCGGCAGAGCTTTGACAGCGGCCTGATACACTGGAGCGTGGGTGGTGGTGACACTACTGAGCACATCCAGACCCACTTTGAGAGCCAGATGGAGCTTCTCAAGCAGCGAAAACAAACAACAGCATCCACTGACAGCCGCAAGAAGGTCAAGGTGAATGGGACAGCAGCAGCAGAAAACCCGGAGAAGCCTAAATCCAATGGTGACGATAAGGTTCGGCAGCAGCAGCCCCAGTTTTCTGAACCGCACAAGTCTCCAACAAAGACTAACACTCCTCCTCTTCCCATTGGCGCACCAGTCACTGCCACCATTGACGATGTACTATCCGCTCGCCCAGGGTCGGTCACGGAGGAAGTAGTTCGTGGAGGTGCAGAGGAGCAGAAGGAGAACGGCAAGTATTTGTTCAGCATCAATCCTGATCTCCAGAGCCGCCGCAACATCAAGATCCTGGAGGATGAACCTCACAGCAAGGATGAAACGCCACTTAGCACTCTATCAGACTGGCAGGACTCGCTAGCTCGGCGTTGCATCTGCATCTCCAACATCGTGAGAAGCCTCTCCTTCATTCCTGGCAATGACCTGGAGATGTCCAAACACCCTGGCCTCCTGTTGCTTTTGGGCCGCCTGGTGCTGCTCCATCACAGGCACCCAGAACGCAAACAGGCGCCTGTTACCTACGAGAAGGACGAAGAAGATGAAGGCGTGAGCTGCGAGAGAGACGAGTGGTGGTGGGATTGCCTTGAGGTGTTAAGGGAGAACTGCCTGGTCACTCTGGCAAACATCTCCGGCCAGCTGGACCTTTCTATCTACCCAGAGAGCATATGCCTGCCTCTCCTTGATGGCCTACTCCACTGGGCTGTGTGCCCTTCAGCAGAGGCCTTGGATCCCTTTCCCACGCTGGGGCCCCACGGCTCCCTTTCACCCCAGAGACTGGTCCTCGAGACCCTCAGCAAGCTCAGCATCCAGGACAACAATGTCGACCTCATTCTGGCCACTCCGCCATTTAGCCGCTTGGAGAAGCTCTACGGCTCGCTCGTCCGACTTGTCGGTGAGCGCAAGGTGGCTGTCTGCCGTGAAATGGCGGTGATCCTGCTAGCTAACCTAGCCCAGGGTGACAGCCTTGCAGCGCGAGCGATCGCTGTACAGAAAGGCAGCGTGGGCAACCTATTGGGCTTCCTGGAGGACAGCCTAGCGGCTACACAGTACCAGCAGAGCCAGAGCTCCCTGCTACAAATGCAGGGTGGACCCCAGTTTGAGCCTACTAGTGTGGACATGATGCGGCGGGCAGCGCGGGCCTTGCATGCCCTGGCTAAGGTGGAAGAAAACCACTCTGAGTTCACTTTGTACGAGTCGCGGCTACTGGACATCTCAATGTCCCCACTTATGAACTCTCTGGTGTCCCAAGTAATCTGTGATGTACTGTTTCTGATTGGCCAGTCATGACAGCCGTGGAGAGGTTTCAGCTCTGTCTCTTTCTATTCCCCCTAAACCACCTTTTTGTGTGTGCGTGTGCGTGTGTCTGTTAGTTGCGCGTGAGTGACAAAAGCAAAACGTTTTTTTTCCTTTTTTTTTCCTTTTTTTTTTTTAATTTATGCAAAATCACCTCGGATTCCACTGTCTTTCTTACCCCTGCTTCTGTCTATAAGGAAGGAATATCATGAAGTAGCTCTTGATTTCAAACATCTGAAACTGAAAGAAACTGGCAAAGAAGAACAGACTGGGACCCAGGCATAGGACAGTGCGTGCTGCTGCCCTGCAGAAAGGACTTTTTTTTTTTTTGTTTGTTTGTTTTGTTTCTTTTTTTTATTGAAAAAAAAAAATCTCCAGAGAGAGAAAAAAAAAGAAAAAAACTGTAACCAAAGTTGCTGTCTCGTTTACAGTGAGTTTGGGGGATACACGTGTTTGCTTTCTCCCTCGGGGGAGGGGGGTCGTCAGGGGAAAGAGGGCACAGACTAAACAATATTATGGTTCGTGTTTGGAGGCTACATAGACTCATGGACTGTGGTGTGGTATAATTGCTGTAACTTTGGATGCTATATACTCAGCCCCACAGGAACCACATTATTGGCTGTGAACAGATGTCTGTCATGGGAGGCCTGTGCAGTAGATTGTAGGACTTTTTCTGTACTGTACACCTTAAAAACTGTAAACATACTGTAATAATACTGTTTCACACTGAGATCCGCTGGCTTGGCAGCAAACTGTAGTTTTTAAATCCAGTTTTAGTTAAATGTCGAGAGAGAAAAACGGCTTTCCCCCCAAAGTATGGTGAACCTACAACACCCCGACCTCTTCTCTTTGTCCCTTGATTGTATGACTTGACCCTTATATTCAAAAGTCACCTCTTTAGGACTGGTCCTCAACTCTAGATGCAGTCCAAGCTGCAGTGTATATATGATGTTGTACATTACACTTTCTCTTTCTCGACTTCTGTTGCTCTTCACCGTTTTTAATCTTTGACGAGTTTCCCTGCATCAAGAACGCCATGTGATTACTTGACGCCCGCCCTCTCCGTTACTTCAGCGCCTCACCCTGCTCGTATCGCGCTGTGTGAGCGTGGGGACGGGGGTCGTTAAGCTGCTGTCCGATCCAGCGCCAACCCCTCCTCTCAGTAAACACAACTTCAACTTTCTGTTCGTCTGGATGTAGAGAATATTAACACAAATTGGTTCCATTCGAGCTCCTTCATAAACAACAAACTAGACCTTGATGAAGAAACTGTTTTTATTTTATTTTTATTTTTTTCAGTGATGCGGATTCTGCATATTTGTATTTCAGATGATGTAGCTAAAAACTTGATGTAAATTCCTCTTTTTCCTTTTTTTTGGCTTAATGAATATCATTTATTCAGTATGAAATCTTTATACTATATGTTCCACGTGTTAAGAATAAATGTACATTAAATCTTCGTAAGACATTTGCTGTGGATT
>VOQK01016331.1:22095-34374 GCA_015052645.1 Benitochromis conjunctus
TCTTTTGCCCTCCTCCCCCACCAGCTCGTCTGGCTCTGCACCACTCCACCTGCATTCAGCACAGGTCCCAAGGTGTACTTGCATCTCCAGTGTTTCTTTCCTTCTTTATTTATTTTTATCTTCCATACTGCCACTGCAGAACCTCGCTTACACGTACAAGGGCAGTAAAGACAAACCCTCACCCCTTTACCATTTTCTCCATCTGTCTTTCCCTCCATTTCTAACTCTCTATGGTAGTTAGCTTTCTTTCCCTCTCTCTCCATCCCCTCCCAACTACACAAGTACCATCTGGTCCCCTTATTGTCCATACCCATTTTACTTCTGTTTGGCTTTAATACCGATGCTCATGCCCGTTCCTCCCCCCTCCCTATAACCAAAACATCACCTTTTCACTCTCTCCGTGTCCCTTGCATTCCCTCTGCCCAACAGCATCCTTATGCAGCACTGCAGCAAAACTCTCCCACCCTTCTCTATTTCTGATGCTGATAAAAAGATGGATTTTGTTTTTAAAGCTCTGTTTCTATAGCCAGATGAACGAGCAGGAGTACATCTTCACATTCTCTCACTGCTGTTAATGGGTCAGACCATAAAAAAAACAAAAAACCATTTGAGTGTAGTATTACAGAGTGAAGGAGGAAGGCAAATGTTTGTATGTGCATGGAGTTCTCAAAGGAGAGCAGCCGTGGATAGAGGTACTGGAGTTGCTCTTTACGAGATGTATCTAACAATATGTGGCTAACAAGTGATTTCTGTCGGAGCTCTATGACAAACAGCTCGCTGAAATACTTAAAGACTGAACCGCGTGTGTCCGAAGGCTGAACGCTTAGTGAATTGCACTGAATATTCAGTGCACTGTTACTGAAGAATAAACAAGAGAATCAGTATGTCGCTGAAATACTGAAAAACTACTTGACTGCAAAAAAAATCTTACGTTGAGGCACTGTGACAAGCTATTTTTTTTAAAATCCCTTTGAACTAGTTTTATTTTGAAAGGGCATTATTTCACCATAATGAACTGCGACAAATTTAAAATAATAAAAAAAAGACTAGTCATTGACATGTGGCCATGTCAAGTGAATGCAAATGGAAACGTATCACCTTTTCTATGCTATGATTTCGAAAGAGCGCGACAGCTCTTAAGATGACGTTGAAAGCAATAACAACCATAACCTCGTCAGCTTAATCTAATTAAACTAATTCACACTTTTGACGTTGGTAAAACTTGCATCATAATCTCTCCTGACACGTGTGTGACTAGCCATGGCATGACAGATTACTGTACCATGGACTCCCTTCAAAAGGTGATTGTAAGGTTGCAAGTGTGAAGGTGTACTTAGAAAAAAGCACGTTTTTGATTTGATAGGGATTTTCACTGGTGGTGGTGGTGAAGTTGATGTGGGTGCGTGTGCTGTACTGCTGCCAAACTTACAACGAAGGAGTTGGTTTGCCGACTTTACACTGACTCATTGCTCACACCGCCTCTTCGTGCCGATGACACAATGTCTTATGCTATTTTCTACTGTGAAGGTGATTTCTTTGGTCTCTGTAAGTGGATTCAGAGGTTTGTGTAGGACTCTTCCTCTACGGGCACTTCAAATTTAAACTTTCACACCATCCCCCTGCAGTCTGTGGTTTGGTGTAAGAAACAAAGGCACGGATGTTTTTGCACAGACCAGTGCAGTACTCGCCAGCAGGCAAACAAAAGAAACAAAACTAAGATCATAAAGGCTGAAAGTTAGGGGCGTGGCTGCTTTGACTGACAGTGTCGATACAGGCGTCTGTAACCCACGGCTATCTGTGAGGCCTCACCGCTGCTAATTCAATGAAATGGACTTCTTGACTGTGTGGAGTGTGATTAACAGACAGGTCAAGATTAACCATCTGTACTCACAGCGAGCAGTGCACTGTGAAAGTGATAAGGACGCCTTCACTGTGCCTGATACTTTCCCTGTCTTAACCTTACTGTGCTTAGCAACCACCTGTCATTAAAAAAAAGCACAAACATTTTAGAAATCTCTCTAAAAGTCTAACAAATTACAGAATTCACTTTTTCATATCTAAATTTGAGGTGGTACACTGGACGTCTCAGAGAAGTCGTAAATTAATCAAGCGTAACGTCCAACCAGCACGCTGAAACCAATTTTCTGTTCGGCGGAGCAAGTAAATAACTGTAATTTGGCTTCTTAATAAAAAAAAATAATAATGTGTCTTAATAATTTTCTCAATTTTTATAAAATAGTAAGTTTGAAAATTCATGGATAACGACAACAATTATATTTTAGTACTAAAAAATATCTTCTTTTGCTTTCGCAGAACGTACATGGAAGGGTTTGCTGTCAGGGAATTGTGGGATAAGGAGCCAAATGTAGACTCGGGAGGGAGGAAGAGTAAACAAAACACCCAATCATAGGGAAGGAGGTAAAACTGAACACAACGTGCAGAAGAAAACTAAGTAGCAAAGTAAAACAGGGAGTAAGCAACAATAACTAAACCAGGACACACAAGGACAAATGTGCTCGTGTGTGTGCTCCTTCAAAAACCCAGCAGCACATAGCTCAACATGGGTCACGCTGTGATGTATGTTGAGTGGATGAGAAGTGGGCAATAACAGGAAGCGAGTGAAACAAGACTTCACCAGAAATGGAAGAAACACAAATAATAACAATAATAAATATTTATATATACATACACGTTTTAAAAAACAGCATGAGAAGCTAGGGTTTCACTTTTTGTTATTTTTAACATTTGGTTTCATTCCAGCCCTTTGCACATGATATAATTTCGGTCTTGTCCATGGCCGCCAACGACCATAATTTAAAAAATATATATTTTAACAGAAAGAATAAATAACAAAAATTAACGATATATTTTTGTGTACCGGGATGCCCCTGGTTTCACAGTAACCAAAGGGGCTGAGTAAGGGCTGAGTCCCTGTCCACACGGTCACAAACCTTTAAAGATGTTTTGTTGGATACTTCTCTGACCTTTAAAAAGCAAATCAGCAGAGTTTTGAAGGGCAGCTTTTATCATCACCATAGCCAAACTAACAGAAACCATCATCCACGCTTTTACTGCCTCTTAACAGGACTGCTGCAATTTCCTGGGAATAGGTTTTCCAATTTAGCCGTTCCTAAAACTATCTCAAAATGTAGCTGCTGGACTCAGTGAAATGCAGAATTGATTTCAAAATTTGACTTCCTATAATCTGTCTCAAAGTCACCTGAGTCATCCTCTGAGCAGCTCCTCTCAGTCCCCCATTCTCCTCTTTAAACCAAAGGCAAACAAGCTGTAGACCCACATATTCTATTATCTTCTGTCTGAAATGACCCACAATTTTTTTCTTCCTGCAACTTTTATCCATTATTTTTGTTTTAGACATTCGCATTTTTACTTTACCCCTTTTCAAATAATTATTTTTATTAATTACATGTATTTCTGGACCGGCTACTTGGGTTTTTAATCCATCTGCTCTGACTGGAAAGCACACTGGGTCTACTTCAGTTGCTTTTAAATGTGCTATACAAACAGATGTGACTTTAGATATTGGATGTGGGCTGCTCATTATTAAAAAAAAGGGATTTTGTTTCAAATGAAACTCTCCAAGACTCTCCTCCTTTGGTTGAGCCATCACAGTGATGTTAACTGTGTAATTTCATTAAAGTCATATCATACTGACACATTTGGAACAGCAACTTTTATTACATAATTAATCCTGTGCAAATTATAATTATACACTTGAGAGCTTTATTTCTTCTCAAAACAAGACTGCCCGTAGTTCCACACTAACAACAACGCACAGCCACAACGCACAACCACAACGCACAGCCACAACGTGGCGGTGAAACTGCATTCTTTTCTGTTTGGTCAGGCAGACATGTGGAGAAGTATAATTGATTTGTGTGATTTTTAAATTATGCACAATGATTCTAATAATTAATAATGGTTTTAATTTAGAGAATTCAGGTATCCCAGCCTCAGTTTCTCCTATAAGACGAAAGATAAGCTGTTGGAGAGGGAGGAGGTGAACGGGGGTGAGAGGTGCTGATGAGAGGTGAGGATGAAAGAGATGACTGAAGCGCAGCGGGAGGATGGGGAGATGGGGATATGCAGGTGGGATTGGGAGCGATAGAGGAATGACAGAAGGGTAATTCTTTCCCATCAGTTCTTTCTTTCCTCTTCCTTTTTTTTCCCCCAGCAGAATTTTTTATCTTCCTATTCCCAAACCCACTTCTCCTTCTCTACTTCCCCTCTCTCTGTCTTTGCCACCTCCTTTCTCCGTCCTCCACAGTGCTGTATTTTGGGATCCAGGCCTCGTCTTTCTAAAGTTCTTCTTCAGCGAACTTTGCAGAGAAACTCTTCGTCCCTTGCTGCGTTCAAGGACTTCACTGTCCCTCTGGCTCAGCTCCTCCTTTAGGTCTTTAACCGCCTGCTGATGGTTGCTGGACTTCTCAGTTGCTAAACAGAGCTAGTCCTTCTGCTATTGTTGTTTTTTTCTTTCTCTCTCTCAGCGGTATGCCCAGCTTTATGCATTCCTGCTGTTACTGGCCTGTCTTGACAACAATACAGGCAATAGAGTTTAAAGCAGAGCAGGTCAAATGTTGTGCCACTTTGAAAGCTGGAACTACCCAGAGACAAACAGATTCCTTGCCTTGTTAGGAGACGTCTCTATTTGAGTCTATTAAAAGTTGTGCCAGAGCCTCGAACTCTCGAGAATAATATAGTTAATCAATCACCGAATAAAGAAGTCAGTTAATTTCAAGCAGCGAAGCCTTGAGCTGACTCAGACAAGATATTCTCCCACTACACCAAACACTAGTGTTATTTGTTGGGAAAAGTGCATAAAGAATAATTACATTTGTTATATTTAATGGATTGGCAGAGCCTCACAGGACTCACTCGTACAACTTCAACAAAGTACAGGATCAGCCGGATGTGGTATGTAAATGTGGCACCAGCAAATTGAATTTCTGGATTTTTGAAGCAACTTTCTGGGAAACTGAAAGAAAAGAAAATAATTTTCTTCTTTTATTCTCTTAAGCCTGTCTCTGCCACTTCTAATGAATTTTAAAAGTTTTTTCCATGTGAAGCCCATTGTGTTTTCCTCATGCGTGAAATGTGGTATATAAAGGTTTGACTTGGCTCGCCCTATCTTACGCAGACAAAGCCTCACAACCAGAAATATTTCCTGACAGTATGGCGAGCACAGCTTGGCTTCTCCTCAGAGGTAATAGAGACCATGGAGAATATCACAAGAAAGGCACTTTTGCACCGGGAGCGAGCGCGACTACCATGTGCGTGGGAATATCACAGCCGCATATCAGACAGAAAATCTGCTTCTATTCAAATTGACATTACTTATCCACCATTGCTTGTTCTTGGGCATAAATGACTTGTAACTGTAGATTTGTACCCACCCCTTCCATCCCCTCCTGATCTCGTTTGATTTTTGTCATGAAAGTGTCTCACTGCGACTACAGCACATCCTTAGAAATAATCGGAGGGGGGGAAAACAGCAAAAGGAATGTGTTTAGTATTGTTCTTCAAACACGAAAGGATCCCCAGGTGTTGCGGGACTCCCCGAGAGCTATCGATAATTAAAGCTGTCTTTGTTTTCTTTTTTTTGCGTCACATATCAAGAAGTTTTGCTCCTGCTCGGCCCCCTTTAGCATCTCCTCAGCTGCCGCAGAAAGATCCTCTCGGCTCTGATTAGTGTCACTTGGCTGTTTATGCATTCCACTTGGGACTCCGCGGCACCTTAAACTAAAGCTCCTTCATGACACTGCGCTGTCAATTAGGTGTATCGAGCTGCCTTTTTTTTTTTTTTCGCTCCCTACGTCAGCAGAGTTGGTGGGGTGTTAGAGCTCACTGCCTCCATCTGGTCTCCATCTGTAATGAGACAGACCAACGGCGATCTCTCGCTCATGCGAAGGTTAACAGCCCGCTCCTGTATACTATCAGACAAACTCTCTCCATATGTGCAGTCCTAGATACAGTACATCCTTGTTTTACATGACGGAGTCTCCATCTCCCCACCTGCTTTGCAGCGGAACTTCTCCACCTTCACTCGTGCCTCGTGCGACTACACACAGCCAAGTAAAACAAACCAGGAATCAGTGGGATTACACTGATGGACGAGCACTTGACTCTGGGTAAATCTCATTTAAACGGATGATTATTCAAATCAGTGTATTCTCCAACTTCCCAGTGGGCTTAAATTCCAAGTCTGCCATTTGACATCTTAATCCTTTAATGCTGACCTAAAAAGAAAAAAAAGAGAGAGAGAGCGAGAGAGATACATAGAGAGAGAGAGAGAAATGACCCACCTTTTACAGTATAAGGCTAACCTTTCACAGCTCTGCAGATACATGCTGTTTTCACCCTGTGCTGCACATCGCTTTGACACATCCCGACTTCAAGTGTCCTTTATGAATATTTTAAAATTTCATGACTCAGATCTGTCAGCTGTAATTGCTCAGTGTATATTAATTTTGACACAGTTGCAGCGACCGCTGGGATTACAAGACGCACACATTTTCCAACCTGCTGGCTAGTGCACGGGCTGTTTCATTTCTAAACGAAGTATTACATCATTAATATTGTTATTGCATTTTATTTTTCAAATACGTCCACCCAGCTGTTTGAAGAGATGTTCTTTATTGACATCAGAAGGTCATCGGTGTGATGAGCAGCTTCACTGCAGTCATGCCAGACTGATGCAGTGGATGAAATATTCACTGTCAGAAAACTGAGCGCATCCCGCTGTAAGTGCTTCCACTCAGTCCCCGGGCTAATCTGGAGATGTGCTGGAGGGAAGGGAGAGCTCTTCTTCATGAAATAAGTGTCACTGATACTGAATTCCAATTTAAATGGATTACTCAGTAAAAACATATTCATCAGAAGTGACCATATTGGGGCAAAAAGGTGGAGTACTAAATGATTATCTAATGGCAGGAAGATTATTTAGCAAGGTGCGTTCAGCGACTGCATGGCTACATCGCACAGACACAGACACATGCTAATCAGTCCGAAGCAACATGCTGTATAAATAAAACATTAACATTTCACCACAGATGAGCTGTACAGTTAACCACACAACAAGCCATATTAGATGTTAGATATTTGCATTAAATCACTTCAAAAAGCTCCGACACCACAAGCACAGTCAAATGGTCAATTCACTGACTCAAAATACTGGAGGTGACAGTCTAGCAGACAGCTAGGGGCCTGCTTGGAAATCATTTCCCACTCAGCTGCGTCATAAAACAAAACATTGCACCTGTAAAGTTGTTAACAAAGCTGAAATTGCCTACCGAGACCAAAATAAAAGGAAAACTGTGCATTTCAGCACAAATATGGAGAAAAATTTATGGAGAAACCCTCGAGTGGCCACTGAGGAACTGCACTTTTTGGCCTTTCTCTTCTGGCTTTGTTTTTTCACCCTCAGGGGTTCCTGCTTAGTGGAAACAGCTAGCCTGAAGCTGAATCCATAGTTCTGCTTTTGTGTCAGTTTGCGTAGGTTTGCGTAGGGCTATGCAGAGTGAATGATTTTGGGTATACAACCTACACAAACGTGCTTGAGCTCAGGGGTGATGCTATGTGTAGACTCAGTGCTGCATAGTTGAAAATGTGAGCTTGAATGGGGAAAAGGAGCAACAGCGGCGTTCACCACGAAGACGGAAAAATGTGAAAAATAAATAATCAAAGATCAATAAAGCAACAGCAGAAGTACAGGCAGTTTTTATTATTTTTAACACTCGGTTTTGCCTGCAAACCTGAATTGGATAAGCCCCAAAAAAAGGATGGATTCACTTCACTACAAAAAAAACTTGTTTGTTATGTCTTTGGGTTTCTCTGCAGCAGGTGCAAAAGGGCTAAAGGACCAACAACAACACAAGCAAGAGCAGCCCACAGACCGCCTGTTCCAGATATTTTCATCACTGCACTCTGCCCCCCTATTGACAGCACGGAGCTCCAGCATGTAGACCATGACCTGCAAAGATCTGTGTAGGCTCTAAACAGGATCAATGCACAGCCATGCCGGACACTTGATCTGACTACAAGTACTTTTACCTTTCAGTGATTAACGTGCCTAATAGTTTGCCATAGATCATTTATTGTGAGGAAGAGATTTATTCGTATACTTTGGGCCGAGCCAAGTTCATTGCATATCTCTGCTGCAAAGCAAGTTTTCCATTTGGAAGCTGCCATAGTTCTTATCAGAACCAGTTTTGCACTGATGAAAGATGTGGGAGTTATCCTTTCACATAAATTCAGAACAACTTGCACACTCACATCTCTCTCATTCACAGTTGTTGCCATTTTTCTGTCATCCTTAATTCTACTTACTAACTTTGATTGAGTGGTTTTTCTAACTGCCAGAAACAACCTTAAAAAGACGTGCGTCGCAATTCAACAGTCTGAAAGCATGCTGACCACTAAGACACAAACTATTAATGTGTATCTTTATGTTTACATGTCTCTGAAGAACACAGAATTATACATTTATATTTCACTATAGAGAAATGATAACAGAGACATGGTGGGGTTTATCATTACAGCAATCTTAGAACAACATTTTAGTGAATTTCTATAACTGCAGGAAGTGACCGTGTATTTTGGTAAGAACAGTAAGTACGGATTGTGATTTGTGCAAAGTCGGCAGCCTACAAAGGGCACAATTCATGTTTTCTATCAATACATTTTTCAACTTTGTTCAGCCGCTGAAAAGCATCTGCAAAACATCAATGCAATGTTTGAGTGTGCAGGGACTCAGGCAGGAGAAACTCAACATCATAAAGGAATTCCGAAACAGAGTTAAGCTTTTAGTCAGGTTCATTAACCGAGCTGTATCCAGGTTACTCGTTGGTTTTGTTTTTGTTTGTTTTTTGCTCTGGGGCATCCCTCGATGCCTTGACATTTTTTAAACAACTTTAAACATCACAGATTGAAAAACCATAAAGCCTAGTATAGCCCTGCTGAATCACAAAACACAGAGAGGAGCAACGTCATTCACTGATTTCAATTTTTATTTGCTTTTTGCAAATAAAAAGGATGTGGAGGAAAAGCTTTGGTCTTTGCACATTAAAGTAATGCAGTCGAATATGTTTTTTTCTGCCACTATTACAACTTAAAGAGGTCGAAGGACAAACATGCCTGATTTATTGCAGCTTTTAATCTAGAATCCCATCATCCCTAATCATTGCAAATCGCGCTATCCCTTTCATTACATAAGAAACTGAAACTATGCATAAATATTGCTGCTATGAATGAAGTCATGACTTCAAACTGAAAAATTCATGTGACGGTTGCTTTTTATAACCATGGAGACATGAAGAAAATTGGATTTTAAAAAGCTAAAGAATGCCTCAAGTAGGTCAGTGTTATGGCAATGCCAAAATCTAGTGTCTAAAAAAGCCGAAAACTGGAATCAAAGGGGTTTGAGTATTAAACTGGCAGCGGTGATAAAGCCAGAGCAGCCGTGCAGAGGCACCACCTAAGCCTCTTTCTGAGTCAATAAAAACCCTGGAGAGCTTTTATTAAAGGGTATCTTTGAAGGAAAATCTGTCACAACATAAAATTACTGTAGTCAGGTTATATTTGACTGAGACTGCGCAACACTAACTATGCACCACAATGCTACCTACACTACTAAAAAGAAAGATGTGTCAGACCTGATAAAACTTGATTTTGGGTAAACACAAACACATAATTACTGTCCAAAAGTCTTGAGTAAGCCCTCATTTCTTTTGCTTCCAAGGAGCCAAGTTTTCCCGTAACACTTTCTTGTTCATTACATGGTGAACTGGCACAGGCAGGACTTTTACTTTCCATTAAAGAACAACTCCACATTCTTTCCCACAGTGTCACACTTTATTTTCCAGCTCTGGTTGATTGACAGACGCAAACTTTTTATGCCTACTGCCTTATAAACCACAGTGTGACTGTAGAGCTTAAAACTTTACCTTATATAAAATAATGTCCTAAAGTCTTGAGCCACCGCTCATTCTTTGTATTTTGTATCCGAGTTGCCAGTTGCTTGTAAATTTTTAGTGGTCTTTATAAATAGTTTTCCGTGTTTTCTGCAGTTTATTCAAAGTTTTTCCTTGAACATTGCCTCCTCTGTCACTCATTTTGAGTCCTTGTACTTGACCATTTTCAGAGAAATATATTTTGTTAAACCACTTAACACTGACCTATGAATCATTCAAGCAGAAAAAAAGTCAACTAGCTCAAGGGATGACTCAGTGTCTACACATAGCAGACAACTTAGCAGAGAGCTCATGTTAAATTGTAGCTTCGTGTCATGTGGAAGGTTTTGGGGTCTTTTTTTGGTGTCTTTATATTATAGTTCTGTTCTCCTGTTCGATAGGTGTTATGGTTCATTGTAGGCTATGATGCGTTTTGGGTTGGAGCTCGACACTCTTCTGTTTGTTCTTTTTTTTCCCAGTGCCTTTGAGTTTCATTATCTCTATTTGCGGTTCACAGTTTGTTGTTTACTGTATGTCGGTTTCCCTTTGTTTCCAGACTGTGTTCCTTATTAGGTTAGGCAATGTTCGCTTATCATCTTGTGTGTTCCCTTTCAAGTCAGTCATGTCTTTGTGTGTTTATGCTCCTGCCGCTCTGTCAAGTTCACGTCTTGGTCATGGGCTCAGTGTTTCTACTTCCTGTTTTATTTTGTTAGTCTTCCGTCTCATGTGCATGATGCTCAGTTTGCTTCCCCTGTCTTGTCAGTAGATTAGTGTCAGTTGTGTTCCCACCTGTGGTCTGTTCCCTCGTTATCCTCTGTGTGTATATATTGTCTGATTCTCCCTCTGTTCTTTGTTGCATCATCCCTCTTGCTGTGTGTCCTGTTTGTTCAGCGCCTTCATTGTGTATCCATGAGTAGCTGCCAGTTAAGTTCCTTGTCTTTAGTTATTTGTGTTTTCCAGCAATGAAGCTGTTTTTAAGCTAGAGAGTCCTGCATTTAGGTCCTTACCTGCTTGCCGCACACAGCGTTTTAAAACACTTCAGGCACCTTAGATGAATCTATGGAAATACCAACGATGACATAGTTTTGACAGGCATAAATAACATGTTTTTGCATCAACAAGATGATTCCAGAAGAGAGATTAGCTAGAAGAAAAATTGGCTCCGGTGTTCGATGTTTCCTTAAAAATGAAAAGGGAAGAAGTGGCAAATTAAAAAAAAAAAAAACGACCTACATCAGATGTAGAACAGCCAAATTATTCAAGAATGTGACTGAAAATTGCTTTTAGTTGTTGTTTGTATCTTTTTTTTTATTGTGTCTTGTTTTGTGTATTTAAATTCTTTGCACATTAATCAGGTGGAGCACCCGCATTTTCATTCTACTTGTAGAATGACAATAAAGGGCTATTCTATTCTATTTCAGCCAGCAGATTTGAGGATCTTGTCAAAATCGGTGTAATAGAAGAAGAAAAGTAACATAAGATTTGGATCAACCATGAAATACCAACTAGAAATCATCTAATTGGCAATGAGTTCATTTTTTCAGTATGACAGTGATCCCAAATACGTTGCCGATGCAGTACAAACACACCTAGATAGAAAAAACACAGTGGAACACTATCAGACAAGGATTGGCCTCCCCAGAGCCCAGATATCAGATATACCTGGAGAACTATTCCTGAAGACTACTTAAAGAAAATGAAAAGAAACCTTTGCTCAGCGTGTTCAGACTGTGAAGAATAAAGTTGATCAAACTGATTATTGACATTCAAACTTGTTAGAACTGTACAAACTCTGTTGTTACTTTAAATACTATATTTCTGTGTACGTTTGCATGTTTCAACAAATCACTACATCTATTTCCCATTCTCCTCACAAAATATAAAGCAGCGAGGGGTGACTCAAGACCTGTAGGAATTCATCTTTGAACACAATGACGTATAGAAACGGAAAGAATGGAGAGACTCCCCACTTCTCTCCCTATTTCAAAAAGTTTCCACACAATTAAATGACTTTGCTGCCTGTGAGCTGTGTGCACAAACATGCCATACTCAGCAAATGCAAACTGCAGGCCTATTATCTGAACTGCTCATGCTGTGCACGTCCCCTCCGGTCCAGCTGCAAATCGATGGACTGCGTGGCAGCAGAGCCTGGGCGGGGCGGGGCGGACAGATCTCAAATCAGTAGAAAGGCAATTTCTATTGATCGGGCTAAATCACTGGAGACAGATGCAACCCATTCTCAACTCTGGCAATCTATGGATCCTCCGCTGGGCTCTGACCTACATTACGATGACAAGTAAACACAACTTCA
>VOQK01016331.1:41941-56724 GCA_015052645.1 Benitochromis conjunctus
ACTGATGGTTGGAAAAGTTAGATCTTGAGTTGATTGAACCTGCTGATCTAACTTAAACCAGCTCATTGTTGGATCTTCGAGGCCGATGTGGACAGTTCCCCCTCTGCGAGAACTCACGCCTTTCACTTAGAGGGAGGAGGAGCATTTCAGCACATTTTCCAGGGTGATGCCTTCTACAGAAGTCAATAATTTGGGGATAATCATCAATATTTGGGAAAGGTTTAAGAAGATTAGGCCTTATTTTAGATTCTCCAACAGTCACGTAGAGACAGGAGCTAGCTTACTAAGTGCAGGCTCATTAGAGAGGGTTTACTCATCAACACTGCAAACATGTTTATGCTTTCCACGATCAATAATCAAGCAGCTTGAGATGATACATAATTGTGCAATTAAAACTTTGGATGCAAAGTCAATACGATATCCCCGCTGGGGTGTGCCATGAAAATAGATATGTTAAGGTGTCTCAGGAGCACGAGCACACTCTGCGTGTGTCGCTTTTGGCTTCAGACGTGCAGAAAACAGACAAAAAGACAAAGTGAAGCTGCAGCGCATGATATCAGCACTTATTTACTTTAATAAAAACCTCTGAATACAAAGTACATTCACATGTACAGTAGCAGGCCACTGAGCTGCTCTGTGGATTCCTACAGCAAACCAGTGATCACTACAAATATTCAAATTCATACACCATTTTACAACTTTATATCCCATAAACATACCGCTATAAGTCAGAATAAACACACTTTTGTACTTACAAACAAATAATCCAGGCTTTGATCGGTAGTTATTCATTTGTTACTAAGCTGTAGCACTAACCAACCAGCTGAGTCCTACACAAGTCTATTTACTGGAAGATACAAGAAAGAAAAGCTCTGACTGGCAGGTCAATAAGAGCTTCAGTCGTTAATGATTTGATTAGCAGGTCAATAAGGAGTGTAAGTGCCTGAATGACAGGATTCACTGGCAGTTCAATCTTACATGGCCTAAAAAAGGAAATCTCCAAGCTGTTTGTTGCTAAAGGAGCCTTTTTGGACAGGAGGGGTAAAGGAGGACGTGGAGCTGACTGTGGTTTGGATATGGAGCAGCAGCAGAATTTAAACAAGTCACGATCGTGTCGAAATATTCACGTACTGCAACAAAATATATATAATCATAAAGTTATTAATTATCTTTTGGTGGTTGTAGTTCTTTAGATACTAATAATAGTTCTGGTTTTAGATACTGGACGATGGTGTGTGCTCAGCACAGCGACAGGAAGCAGAACAAAGCTGCCGGTTTAATTCATCAGCCAATTATATGAAAATGCTCCTAAACTTTACTCAAAATGTTTATTTTGAGAAAACAGGAATCGAATGTGCAAAACGAAAACTCTTTGGCTTAAAGAATCAAACTGCTTTAATGAAATTATTAATGTTTTAAATCAAAAACTGTTTCTAATAAATGTGTTATTATACAGAAGATTTGCTTTAGTTTTCTCTGAATTGTAACCCAATGACCTGTAACTTTATCAGTAGCCTGAATAAAGAAAAGAATGAATGCTTCATCTTTTTCCTTTTCTTCTTCGTGCAGCAGTTTTCTCCAGTTTTCAGCCTCTGAGCTCGGCTCAACTTCTGATTTTTATTTTATCATCTGACTCCGGTTTACAAGACAAACAAGAGGACATCTGAATGTAAGAGTGTGGCCAATCAATTGTAAATCCATTAGAAAGTGGCAGCAGTGAGTTACTGTCCACGCCGACAAGCCTTTCTGTTTGAGAGAAAGCAGGCTGGCTGATTATCTGCCAGTCACCCTGTCCTCCGAACCCTGACTGTCACTCATCAACTCCAGGCACCGGGGCTACACAAAGGGAAACAAAGTTCAACAAGTTGCCCATAAAATGTGACTTTGGGAAAACAATGTGTAGTTCTCACACAGAGAAGAAGCTTCAAAAGCAGCTGAAAAAGAGGAGCGACAAGAGCAAAAACCCACAAAAGGTGGAGCGCCGATAATCCACTGCGATCCTGACGAGTCCACTTAGGCGTCAGTTACATCCACAAAGAGAGCAGCGCAGCGTAGACAAAAAGGTACACATCCACTCCCCAAAAAAGTGACCTACCGAGGGCGAGGAGGGACAAAAAAAAGATCCCAGAGGAACCAAAGATGATTAACGCCTCCTTATTCAGGAACATTTCTCCAACAAAAATTATTTCTTTAATCAGGTTTTGGTTTTTCGATTCTCCTCGATGGGAACTTGTATGAAGAATGTGAAACATGAAGCAAAAAAAGCAGCTCGCAACCACCACAGGCAAGGAGGGAAGAGAAAACATCCTCAGAACTGCAGCAGAGACAAAAAAGCTCGAGGATTTAATCGGTTTTCTTTTTGGAAATTCAAGGAGAAAAAAAAAAAAAAGAAGCTTTAGATGCTCTTTGTGTCTTTAGTTTTGTCTTAAGGCAGTCTTTTATGTCCGGCCCCCCTCTCCGGCTGGGTGCTTGACGACGCTCCACCTACAAGAGGATAGATACGGACGTCTTACACCTCAGGTAACGCAACGTAGACATCACATTCCATGCAAAATGTCTCAGAAATGAGAAAAAAATGCCAAAAAACGTAGGAGTAATTGAAAGCTGGTTGAAGGAAAAATGATGCTTAAAAAAAGAAGCTAATTAAAAAAAATGTAGAGGCAAAATACGCAAAATGAATTCACTGATCAGTTTGAAAAATGTCTTGAAAAAAATAAGTGCATTATTGATAAACTCACACGGTCACAGTTATATACAGCTCTTAAAATATTAGAGAAACAACAGATTTTTGACCCTCGGTGGTCACATTGGATTCAGTCAAACGAAATTCAAAAACAAAACTACATGTTTTATAAATCTAGACACAGAAATATAAGATTATGTGAGCTTTGTTCGTTTAGTCAGCCATGACAGTTTGGGACAGGCTGATTGGATTAGCTAGCTTCCTGTTTCATTTTAATTCCTGTTAATATGAGCGGTTAAAAGAAAGTAATAATTTTAGAAACACAGTTTGGGCCAACTTTAATGTCATAAAAAGCTGTTTTGGGTTTAGTAATTGCTCGGTCATCGTTCGCCTGAGTCACATGGACGTAGTTTTGGCACATTTTTGTCAGGCCTGGTTCTGCATGAACGCACACGTGCACACTGCACCTTCAGTCATTTAAACGATTACACTATTACCGGCAGCTTGTGAGTCTTTGCCTTTGAATTTTGTGAAGGTTCTCAGTCATCCAGGTCATCGTAGTCTAAGGAGCTTGGGAAGAAAAGCGTCTGGACTTCTTTAAGTTGAAGACGTTTCACCTCTCATCGAAGGTTAGGGTTCTTGGATGAGAGGTGAAACGTCTTCAAGCAACGTAAAGAAGTCCAGACGCTTTTCTTTCCAAGCTCCTTAAATATTGAAGACTCATAGAGACGCACTTTTGCATTTTGCTAAATTTCCTCACCTGAGAAGGTATGGATCAGAAAGGAACTTGGGAGAAGTTTGGCTTCTTGTGCTGCTGCAGCCCTCCGTGCTCTCATGGCTGCTTATTCTTTTGCACTGAAAGTGTTTGATTATTGTCACTCTGGTGTTAAACATCAGCTACAAACTGAGTCCATGTCTACAGCTCTGATCCAGACATTTCTGCCTCTTTACATGCAGTATTTGTGCAAGCATGAATGCTGATCCTCATTACTGATATCTTCACCTGTGAATACACAACTTGTTGTGGTAGCGTCAGTGACAGAAAGAGGCCTCAGAGAGCCACAGCTGACTTGCATTGCAGTTGTTAGCTAGCGATGTGGAGAGGTTGTTTTTACAGGTGTGACTCTAGAGCCTCGCCTACAGCCCCGCCCGTGCTGTTATGTCTTTATAATCACCTAGAACTAATTCTGTGTATTTCTACATAAAGCTACTGTCGGCTGCTCCCTCGCTGACAAAGGAGCGCCACAGCGCAAAGCTCCACATGTTTGATGCCGGATGTCCTTCCTGATGCAACCCCACAGGGATCCGTGTCTCCTGCTGGGAACGAACTGGGGATCGTTTGCTGTCTAAGCGAGTGTGTAAACCACTGCACCATATGGACTTCTGTACAGGCATAATAATCATGGTCAAAATAAAAACATGCAAAAATAAAAAACATGTAAATTATAATCCAACTAATATTCATTTTTATTGTAAATGTGTCCGTTTTCTCATGACCCGAGATTGCTCTGCTTGAGATTGACCAATCACCAAAGGTCCATTCAGGCTCGATATTAAGGCACTTATGATGCCATCAAAAGTGAATATAAAGCCTCATAAACAGAATCTGCTACAGCTAGCATCTCTGCAGTAAGTGCATTGTTGTTTGAGGTGAATAAACTCAGACGGCCGTCTGGAGGTCAACCCAGAAAAAAAAAAAAACTCCTCGTTCAACCTGAATGTGCCTCAATTGTCTGGTACAGTCGCAGAATTATGAACAGTTAATTCAATACTGTGGGTGTGTGTTTATGTGACAAGGCATTAGTGACCTTCAAGTAATGAATCAGGCTGAATCACGTTGTACAATGAACCTGGAGGAACGTATAGACACACACGTGTGCGCACACACACATGCTGCAGCAGCTGGCTGCAGTGTGCTGTGATCTGGCATTCGTTGCTTCCTCTGTGTGACTTTGGATTTTAACAGTAGTGAAGTGTGATATTTCACGTCTCCATGGCCAGAGGTGCCGTGCACTTTTCAGGGACTACAGTCTCTAAGCAAGGCCTTCCTCGTGTTTCTCTTTTTTCTTGCTTCATACATTTGTCTTTCCCTAGAGCTCCCCCTCTGTCCTGTTAGCTCTTCTTCCCCTCGCGCGCTCATTTCTTTTCCTCGATCTTCCTGCTCGTTCCTCTCCGTTCCTTCTTATTAATACATTCTCCTCCTTGCATTAAGGAGGAACTCTCCCTGTTCCTCCTCTTGAATTCTGCCTCCTCGCCCTCCTCCCTCCCATCATGGCAGCATCTGTTCATAATGAAAGCCACAGTTGGACATCGTTCTCGTTTAGCGCCTCCTCCACGCTACCTGCTCCAGAGGTTACCTCCCGCCGGGCGCGTTTGTTAGACATCATCAGCACTTCCCAGCAACCTTCCCTCCCTTCCTCCCTGCCACCTTCTCCTCCTCCAGATGTCATTGATCTAGAAGTGGGTCACAACAGCGCTGAATCAAAGCTAGGTTACACAAGGCTCCGAGGCAGATACTGTATGTAATTTTAGCACGGGTTAACATTTATGCGGGAGAATGCGAAATGCTACGAGTGTTGTTTGGAGCACAGAGCCTGAAGCCTGAAGATCTGACTGGTGCTGAAAGGTGCAGAAGATCTCGGCCTTTAAGCTGCACGAGTCTATGAATAGGACTTTAATTTGGCACGTGTAGCTCTAAAACACGCAGGTTGGTCTTTTTAGCTTAAAATGTAACTCGGTTTTTTATCATTGAAGACAATCCTAGATTGAAAAATTCATAATCAAGCGCTGAGCTCAGAATCATTCAAAGAAAATATGGTTAGAATTTACTAAATGGCCTAAAAGAGATCAACTATTTTCTATATTTCCCAGTTTTGTTCTGTTCAAAGTGAATTTCAATTTATGCAAAGGTATGAATCACGACCCGTACAAAGTGTCTGAAATGACCCACAAAACACGTAAAAATATTTCTCTTCTGCCAGTAATAAAGCCTTAAGGACATTTTAAAACCATAATTAAAAATGTTCAAGTGATTAAAACATGTTAATAAAAAATACACTTGCCTTGAGCCTGGATGTTCATTCTCAATCTTTGCATATTTGCCGTAAAATACTCTAAATTCACAGGTATCCTTCTGTTTCGCAACCATCTGAACAGGAAGGTTGTGAGAGGCGATTAACGCTAAAAGGAAGCTGATCGTTACTGAACCTTGTGTTAAAAAGACCAGCATTTAAAGGACAGCTGCCATTTTTTAAAAATCTTTTTATCAAAACTGTGAAAGGACAGAGTTTTGAACCTGGATGCTTGTGCGAATTTGCACATTTTGCTCAATAACAATGCAACATGCAACGTGTGCAGATGAGCTTTAACGGAGTAAGAGAAGCAGGTTTGTGGCCACTGAGTGGTTTCAAAAATCTGCCTGTGGAAAGTAACAGAAAGCCACTTGTCCTCACTTCATTTAAAGTGCCCTTTAGCAAGGCTCTTAGAGTCAGACTACAGCAGAGGAGGTGCTCACTGGTCATCAGACTGTGGCTGTACTGGAGCCACAAAACTGGATGCACCACATACACATCAGCCACCCTGACCTAGTATGTCTCCTTAACACTGTTGGAGTGGCCCTCCAATCAGGGAACAAAGGAGATTATGGAAAGAAAAAAATATCAGCCAGGGAGTAAAGATGTCATACAAAATCATTAAACATCAAAAAAGGATAGAAGAGCAGAAATTAGACCTTTTTTAAAAAAAAACTATATCCACTAGATATTCAGCTTGGAAACAACAAATTCAAGTGAATTCAAACAGATAAAATACAAATACAATACAATATAATACAATATTCAGTTTAATTAAGTTTAGCTTTATACTGTGAAAAACTCAAATGGTCATTAAGAGCAGCACTTGGCAACAGTGGGGAGGAAGAACTCCCTTTAACAGAAGGAGACCTCCCACAGTCGTGACTCCTCAGCCTCAGTTTTTTATCCTTATATTCAAGGCCAGATTAAGGTGCCGTTATCATTTCAGCAGGTAAACGAGATAAAATGGGACGTTTCTTTCCATCTACTCACACTTTTCAAGAAAACAGTTCATTATTTCATTCAGCCAGAACTGAATAAGCTCTTCAAAGGAAACTGTTTGCATCAAGCATCAAAGTTACACAATTATTTTCACAAAGTCGTTACAACCAGGTTTGTTTGGCTAACGTTATGATGACAGATCCATCCAAGTTGATATACCACGAAGTAACACACAGTTCATTAGCGATAAATACCGCAGCCGGACCCGGACTGTTGGGCACGACACTGTGTGACCACAGCGCCAGTGTCACAGCCTCTAATCAGGCCGTGGAAAAGAGTTCCTCTTCTGAAATTTCTGTCCTCCAGTTTGGTACAGACTAAGCATGCAGCGCTTTATGAGTTTATAAAGTCAAGATAGTTGCCCTTGCTGCTTACTGTGGATAAACTGGGTTTTATTGGGCAAACAAACACCAAGGTTCTGTTCACAGAGAGAGGTTATGAAGCCTTAAGTCAATCCATCTGTTCAAAGAGCAAGTTTAAAAACACCAAAGTCTCTCGAGCATTTCAACACCAGCCTTCCTCTGAGAACAAAGCTTCAAACAGTCAAACATTCAAACCTCGACTAAAGGCTATTCAACATATTCCAGAGGGGAGAGCGGTGCATTCTTGCTTTTGTTCTTTAACTTTGAGTTGTTAACCAGAAGGACAAAAAGGCCCGGCAATTGAAGCACTAAATGAAATTAGAAAGATTCCTGGCATGACTTGGAAAAATCCAACAGCAGAAAGCTGAAAGTCAAAGACCAGGTGTCGTAGTTATGAATATTATAAATATGTTATCTGGCCTTCCCACAAATTGTGAGAAATTAATTTCTGAGAACGAGCACATGCCACGTACCAAACACCTCCGCAGTTTTCTTGTTTGCTTTGCTCTGAAAAAGATACTGAACAATGTCTGCATTCTGTCCTACCCTGCTCTAATAAAAGCTGTGAAAATGATAAATATGTGTTTATCCCTCAAGGACGACTTACAATTATATGTTTTTACCCAGACCTACTTTGTATGCAGTCAGTGCGCGCAGGTGTTTGTTTCCTCTTTTCTTTGTTTTCTTTTCGAGATGAAGACACGGTTCCCGTGTTTCAGCAGTGCAGGTCAGAGGTCACTGTGCAGCCGGAGCAGGCAGGAGGTCACTTTCACAAACACAAAGACATAAAGTAGCGCCGATGAGTCCGCCACGTGCTCCACAGGGAGCCGTTTGTATCCCACAGCTTCAATCCAAACTGTGGCAGACGTGTGAGCGACATCAAGTTTGATTAATCTACTAAATAATCCAGATTTAATCCCACTTACTTATAGATATAAAAGATAAAAAGTATGAAATAGTAAATGTGGAGAATCTTCATCTCCCAGATGTTTTCAGTCTTTATGCTAAGCTAAGCTAATCCCTGCTAGCTCTAGCTTATAACACACAAAAATGACCCATGGCTAAAATTAGAACTGAATGACCTTATTACTGTAAATAAAACAGAAAACAATGATTTGCATATCATTTAAACCCACGGTTATTATACGAGCAACATATTTCAATAGAAGCTAATCTTCCAGTATCTCTATTAACAGCTGCTGGCTGATGCAGGAGTTCAGCTGCTGAACAGTCTGGGGTCTTCTTTGTAGTATTTTTATGTTAATCATACAGCAAATGCTTTCAGCATTGACAGGTGTGGCCTGCAGGTAGCAGCACAAAGTCATGATGTTTAAAACAAATCACACAGAACAAGTTTTAGCATCATAGAGTTTAAATAAGCAAAGCTTTTCTGAAGAAAACATCAACATCATCTGGATGTTTCTCCAAAACCAGTAAGAGTCACACCAGTATACATGCTGGGTTCAAACTGGCCACAATGCCCGCCAGAGGACACAAACCACTGTTTTCTGCATTGCTTCAGTCAGACAGAGACGAGAGCGCAGCAATTCAAGATCTTCTTTATATTTTTGCATATTTTTATTTTATCGTGCATTTGTGGAAGCAGACGATGCTTTTCAATGATTTCCACTACAGAATCGTGTCCTTTTTGTTTGCAGAAGATTGCAGTGATTTTTACAGTTTTATCTTGAGGAAATTAGTATTACATTGTTATAATTTAATTGGACTGTTTATGCACGCACTAGTAACTCCACATCTTCACTTCTGACAGTTCGCAGTAATGCTCACCTGTTCTAGTCGGCCCTTTGTGTTCACAGTTAAATTCAAAATGATCCAAATTAATCTTTTATTTAACAAAGTTATATTCTTGATGTTGGGAATGCAAACAAAACCAGTTGAAATGTGAATCGATGAGGATGCGTGTTAAAGGATTCACGCAGCTCCAATATGGCTATAAATCTTTTGCACATAAAGTCTCCTTCGTCCCAGTCGAAACACTGTTCTAGTGTTCTAGCCACTGTCGACCTTCAAATACCAACGAAGTCAAAAAAAATCACACGTAAATGTGAGGAATCAAAATAAAAGACATTCCAACAAGGACGCTCACATCTGCTGAGGCGAAAAGATGACCTGCAAAATTCCAGGTGTCAAATACAGACCGTCAAATACAGACCGTCAAATACAGACCGTCAAATACAAAAGAAAATTGTTTTGATGCAGAGTTCCTGAAGAGAACCAACAACCTGCAACCCTCGGGCAATACGTAGAGTGGATAAACTTCCCCGTTCACCACCGGGGGGGGCTTAATTAAACTCAACAGTGATGATAAAGAGAAATAATGTCTGCACTGCTGAGGGACTTACGATGGATGGATGGATGGATATACCCAGTCTGGACATAACAGGGGGACCTAATGCATACTTTAATAAAAACAGGAAGTGGAGTGATGTGACAGGAAGGAAATGGATGTTTTGTGTTCAGTGAGATTCGAAATATCTTTCAGAAATCTACAACAGTACGGCCGAGTTATCCAACCATATTGTTGGTGTTTAATCATGACCACACCGTAAAATGAAACAGCAACTGAAAGTGTAACCTTCCTCAAACCTGTGAAATATGTTGTGTATTATTTAGCACACATTATATAATAATGATACAAAATAGCTCATTGGTCACAAAGCTAGGCATACTGAAGCACTATTTGATGTCATCATCATCATTTCTTCCTGGAAAAATTCTGAACATGATCCTATTATATGAGCAGGTTAACAATGGAAATCACATCAAAGGCGAATCTACCCACAAACCGAGCTGCTGAATATGAATTATCGAGTGTTTTCGCAGTCTGTTTTCTGGTGTCCCCGAGGCTCTCTCAGGACTTCAGATGGTGAGGGAACTGACATAAAGACCCCTTTTAACACAGCCTCAACACAGGCAGAGGAGCTCTCTGCATTAGCCTGCACAGTCGCCAGCCAGTGAGTCTCCAGCAGCAGCGGCAGGAGCACACAATGGAGAATATAAAAAGGCGGAAAGGCACGTACCTGCATGAAAAGCACCGTATAGAAGCATAAAGGAGAAATTTCAGTGGTAAGTAAAGTGGCAGTGTGGCTCGACACCCCTCTCTGTCTGTCAGGCCTGTGATAAAGCAATGGTCGCTATCCAGCAGTGTGCTCTATTCACAGCTCCAGGCTTCCTTTTCACACCGTCCACAAAGGAATAAACACACTGCACGTGTGGGGTCTGCTGACTGTTTGAGTGGCCTGTCCTTTTTAAACTGTCCTTTTGTCCTGCACTCGATGTGCCGCACTCCTACGGTTCGACTGGTAGTTCACTAAATGCTTCAATGTGCAAGAACTCCTGCCAGCGACATGCAGAGACTTAAACCGCCAGAGGTTTAATTTCCAAAATATAGAAAGCAAAGAAGAGGAGACGAGCTAAACTGGCACAAACGTGTGAAGGTTCAAACGAACCCTAAAACGTAAGGGATAAAAATAGCATCTGTTAGATTTTTCTAGCTTGTCAGGATGATGCAGACAAGTGAACTTTTACCCGCTTAGTGGGAAACACAATGCATGAACACAAAGTCCCAAACCTGACAGATTTACCTTTTTAAGACAAACGTATGCTTTTAACACAAATGAAGACTTAACCTGCATGTGCGGTGCATGTGTTGTGTCGGGCTCAGACACACACAGCACAGTTACCTGTTAATGTGCACGCCACCATCCGATTGAATGTTTTCTGGGTAATGTTCACAATGGGAACAGATTTTTATCTTCATCTTCCTTTGACATTCTCACTAATACTCTTATATTATGCCCCTATTTGGACTTTTTCAGAACTGGGCCAGGTATTTGCGTTGCTTTAAATTTCACCTCGGCGACGAGCTCTGACTGACTCATCAGATACTCGCCGTCTGTCCGCCGTGAGCCTTTCTCCGTATCATCTGCAGCCTGTCTGGCCGTAGCACCTCATCGGTTAGCATTAGCTTATTGCATTTCATTGGAAAACATTGTCAGTAGTCAGCTGTACTGCAGTCTTTATTAGGTTCTGGCATACTTGTTGTGCTGTTTTACGTAGCTCATCCTTTGAATGTATGTGTTTTTTTATGTGCTGCCGTTAAACAGATTTACTGTGGAGCAGGCCGAGCAGAGCGTCTCAAATGTGACAGCTGAGGAAAAAACTGCTCAGACTGACAGAGAGACTCCATTTTGGAGAATTAAATCAGTTAAATGGCTGTGGGAGAGCGGCGAGGGAAGCTGGATGTGTCCACCGGGCTGAAGAGCTCTCAGGAAAACGCCTCAGTTTCTCCTGCCAAGGCTGAATCTTTTATCTTTCTTTTTGCTTTATTGGTGCAGCTCTGACCCGTCGCTCCCTCTTTCTCATTTTTCAAAGTCGATTTTCTCTCTTAAGTGTTCTGCTTTCTCTCGCTTCTCCACTTTTTCTTCTCCGCTCCTTTTTTTCCCCCCTTTGGTCAAATCACTTTTAGCTCCTCTGCTCCCACTTCGACTTATAGCTTCTTTTTTCTCAAACACTGTGGCAGACAGACAGACAGACAGACGCTCAGCCAGTCAGAGTGAGATGAGACAAAGCTGGACATGATTTAGGGGACACTTTCAGATGCCCCGCTGTAAAGACACAAGCCATTTCTTGAGCCTATTAGCAGAGTTTTAACATATGGTAAGAAATCAAATGCACTGAACTCATTATAGCACATGCCTGCAGGGTGGGAGGAGCCATAAGAGCATGCATCAAAGAGCCTGATGACCAAAAGGAGGCAACAGAGTACTCTTTAACAAAAAATGAAAATTAAAGAAAAGAAAATTCAAGACCAATCAGGCAACTAGTCACTTCTTAGTGAGCTACTAGTGATGTAGTTGCATAGCTTCATGTTTTAACCCTCTGTGGTCACTACAGTTCTGCACATCAGGCTTGTTTTTGGAGATCAGTGCACTTGTTGTCCATTCCTCACACTTCCACTCCACAGGACTGTTAAACAATCTGGTTTAAAAGCCCACTGCCCTCTCACCCACACGTCTCCGTACCTCCACAGGTACGCCTGTCCACGCCTCATCCTCTTCACCGCTGCCCTCACTTCCGCCTTACTAATCCTCTGCACCGATTCTAATTCACTCACTGTCCTCCACCCATCCATCCAGATTCACTCACTGTCCTCCACCCACCCATCCATCCAGATTCACTCACTGTCCTCCATCCATCCAGATTCCACTCACTGTCCTCCATCCATCCATCCAGATTCACTCACTGTCCTCCATCCATCCATCCTGATTCACTCACTGTCCTCCATCCATCCATCCACCCATCCTGATTCACTCACTGTCCTCCATCCATCCAGATTCACTCACTGTCCTCCATCCATCCATCCTGATTCACTCACTGTCCTCCATCCATCCATCCACCCATCCTGATTCACTCACTGCTCCATCCATCCATCTCACTCCTCCATCCACCCATCCAGATTCACTCACTGTCCTCCATCCATCCATCCATCCACCCATCCAGATTCACTCACTGTCCTCCATCCATCCATCCATCCACCCATCCAGATTCACTCACTGTCCTCCATCCATCCATCCATCCACCCATCCAGATTCACTCACTGTCCTCCATCCATCCATCCATCCACCCATCCAGATTCACTCACTGTCCTCCATCCATCCATCCATCCATCCATCCTCTCTCTCATTTCCTTCATTCATCAGCCCTTTAAAATACTTCTTGCATGTTCTCAGCACACTCTCTTCACTCATTAGCACATTTCCACATCTATCCGTAATCACCCTGACTTGCTGCACATCCGTCTCACCACAATCTGTCTGTCTAAACAATCAGTACCAGTTCTTTCCCCCTTGCTTAGTGTCCAGCCACTCACTATCAGACTTTTTCCTTTGCTTCTGACACCTGCCTCCAGCCTCCCGCTACTCTTGCCTACTTTCGTTATTTCTCTTTTATTATAAGCTGTTATATTAAGAAATATTCTTCTTTTTAAGTAAATCATTTTAATGCACATAAAAAACTGGAGATGATGACTGGTTATCAGACTTTGACTCGCACTCGGTTTATGTTCCTCTCTCACAGGTAGAGGGATTTTTTCTCTTTTCCAGAGATTCAGGACTTCTCATAGAAAATGAATGAATGGAAGATCCCACATTCTTTGTGTTTCTATATTTTTGACATTTCTAACTTTTTGAGAGCTGCCAGTAGAGTATTGTGCAAAAGGTTTCAGACAGCAAAGTATGAGTAACTTTTATTCATCATTGAACTTCTCTTAAGCATCTCTGCATCTTCTGTTTCTTTATTTAATTCCAGTTTGCAGGACAGACAATTGAAGTACTGAATTAGGGCTCTTAGTTCTTCTTGTGGTGGAAGGAAGGAGCAACGTTTGGGGCTGAATTTGAAGCCAGTGTGGGAATGCTGGTAAGTGCAGTGAATTGGCCACTTGAGGCCAGCTCCTGGATCCACATGTAAAGACTCAGCTGTTGAAATGCCAAAGTTCTGCCATTAAAATGAGCACGAGCACAGCAGCTCTGGTCTCTGGATAACTGCTCCTTCATAACAACTCTGAGCTACGTGAGATGTGTTTGTTTGTTTCATTATAAGGATAAATTACTTTATAATATGAAATTATTTTACTGATATTTCATCAGACTGTTAGCTACGGTAACAGTTTGCCAATCCATCTTCTCCTCGAATATGATCAAAATTCACATGAAACTAATAAATGTCATCGCAGTGGCTTTATTCAGTGTTTATATTTGGTCTGTGGGCTGAAGCTGTTTCTGTGTGACTCATAGATAAATGTAGCTACCGCGACATCACCCATTGGTTTCCAGTCCCATTTTGAAGCCTGTGTCTGTATAATGATTGGTTAATCCCATACCATTAGCCAATGAGCATGCCAAGCAGACTTCATCTTTTATGAACCAAAAGAAGTGACTTATTCCATAAACTCAACAGGAAAGTGTTTCTCAAACTTTCCCAACAGGACCGGAAGTCTTTTCTCGTGTCTCAGACGCTCTGTCCATGTTTTACACTGTCTAAGCTCTGGATGTTCATTTGTGTTTGCTGTTGTGCTGCTGAAGGTTTCAGACCCTTAAGTGCCCATAATGTTGACAATTTTTTTAAAAATGACACGGCGGTGTGCCGTGCAGCCGTATGCTTGGGCCCAGACTGCCTGTGCTTCAGCACTCGCAGTATCAGAACTCGTACGTGTACTCACTGTCATAAATACTACTGCTACAGCTCTTCTCTTTCATGTCCAGCCTTCTTGTGAAATTAGCAAGAACGGGAAAGTGGAAGTGAACTACATCTTCTCATGTGTGACCACAAATACAATATTACAATACACCTTCACCCCCCCCTTCTATTCCTTCCCTAGAAACACACAAATGTACGAGCACAAAGCCAGCTTCACGACTGTGTGTGGATGTGCACTGAAGCTGAGCTGCAAAGTGAAGTCAGACAATGAGCCAAGCTGTGACCTCACTGACGCCATTCACCATCAGACAACACAGTCTGGGGGCGGGCCCGACTGTGACCCTGCGGCGGCGGTACGGCTCGTACCTTGCTTTGTTCGTCTGGCTTTACTCTTTTTTTTTTTTTTTTTTTTTTCCTCCCCCTTCCCCCCCCCCCCCCCCCCCTTTT
>VOQK01016332.1:5387-16110 GCA_015052645.1 Benitochromis conjunctus
TGTGTGTGTGTGTGTGTGTGTGTGTGTGTGTGTGTGTGTGTGTGTGTGTGCAGTTTTTCTTCTACTTCATTAAATTATCTGAAGAAAGGCAGAATTCACCACACAATCTACGCTCGCTCGGCTTTCTTCGGCCTACATGTTTGGGCAAAAATAAAATGCACGCGAAGGGCAGCGGCGTCACGAAGCGCATTGTTGTCTTCTAATTACTAAGCACGTTCTCTGTAGTTTGACACCTTTGACATGAAAGTGGAAAACTGTAAAACTGAAACAAAAATCCCCTTCTGCACATTCAAACAGAGATGAGTAATGAAAAGTACAAACGTGACCTTCTGCGCCCAGTTGTTCTGTAGCTCGTCTAAATATAAACGCAGTCGTAAGTGGTGCACTTTAGTTGAATGTTTGTCACTTATGCGGAAAAGACGATTTGCATACCTGCTATGTACTATTACACTGTCAAAGTGGAGAAGTGCCAGCACAAAGACACCATTATACCAGTGCAGGGGAGTACAATAACCTCACACAGCAGGCCTTGCTGTGGTTAGGTCAGTGAGCTGAGGATTCAAATGACTTAAAACAAAAGCCTTCATAAGTCAAACAGAATAAGTCACGCATTTTTTTCTTTAGAGTTTTAATATGGTAATATGCAAATTATGCAAATACAAAACAGACCCCTGAAGCACGAAACTAAAGTATAGCTTCGCTTTAAGAATAGTAAAAGAATTGTCACGCAGATACGGTAAATCAGATTTGTGTTTATATTTACAGCTGGGAGAATTCCCTTATCAGGGTGTTTACATATGCCAAAACCTGAGTGATTTTATCGGATTTCAAACAAGTGGCCGGTCAGCACAATAACACAACATATGGATAAAACAAAGTGAAAATACACAGAAAACTCCATTCGCATGACAGCCAACGACACATATGTACAAATAACTGGCAATACAAGGAAGCAGGCTCATGTCTCAGTATTCACAGGTCCCCGTCATGTTATGTCACACTAGTGTGGGCACCATGCCAGAGTTGAGGTGGTGCGTGTAGGGTAAGCCGGCAGAGGGATGGAGGGGGGACGGTGTAGGGATGAGGTGAGGCGAGTGACTGTAGGTGAGGAGAGTCCCGGGGCCGAGGGAGAAGGGCCCACCGTTGTCGTCCAGGGAGGGCGGCTGATTCACCTCCGTGTACGGCTCCAACAAAGCCGCCTTCTTGCTCTTCTTGTTCTTGTTGGAGACTTTTCTGTTACGTGTTTGAATTCCATCCTTCTTCATGGTGAGAGGCCGGTTGACCTGTAGTGAAAAATGAAAAAATATAGAATTTTTTAATGTATTTATTTATTTTTTTTATATTTAGCCAGGTGTTTGTGGATTTATCCAAATGACTCACATTATGCAGTTTAAAGTAGAGTCCACAGGCGTTACACACAGGCTCCCCATTGGCGTTGCGTCTCCACAGCGTTGTTGTGCTTGTGTGACAGTTAGCGCAGAGGGTACCTGCGCGCTTGCTGACAATCTGAAACACAGAAAAGGATATAGTCAAGCTTTTCAAACTACCCTGGCACCGACGGATTATTTGTTCGATGGTTTACAAAAGAGGCAAAAGGGGCCCGTGTCAGCCTGTCATACCAGTCTCTTCTTGGGCCGGATTAGAGGTCTATTTTGGCCGTTCATCTTGTGGTACAGTCCACAGGCATTGCACAGGTAGTGGCCTGTACCATCCCGGCGCCACAGAGGGGTAGCTGTGGCTCCACAGTTAACACACTCTCTGGCCTCTGTTCAGAGAAATTATGACAGCTTACAGAGTGTAATATATGACGGATGAATGTTTCCGTCTTCAAATATAATATTTAATGTGCAAAGATCTCAGTGACACATCATATAACGGACAAACTGTTATGCTCAATACAGAGCAAAATGTTTTAGTTTCACAACACTTTCTCTCTCTGTCTTGATTTTGGAACTTGCAGATGCTTAGTTGTTGTTGAAGTACAGATGTTCGAATTTCTATTTTGGGAGAGCTACATGGGTTGAAAGTTTATTCAAATTTCTTGTAAATGTAACCATCTACAGTTCCATGAAATCTGCATCTGCTGAGAAAAATCTGATAATTTCCAAAACAGCCACCAACTGTCAAGGCTAAACTTTCGGGCTCAAACATTTTCATGTTATAAAATATTGAGCCAAAATGATCCACCCAGGAAAAAGAAAAAGAGGCACCTGTCAATATATCCTCACCTGGAGTGGATATCCTCATCTTGTTGCGGAGTTTAGGGGAGTACGAGGGGTTTATCCAGGCTCCGGGGCTGGAGTAGAGAGCAGCAGAGCTGTAGTCCTGTGGGCCACTCATGTATGAGCTGTAAGGGCTCAGCATATGTGGGTGGGGTGATGGAGTGTACACGCTGCCAGCTGCAGGAGTCAGGTTAAGAAAGCTGCTGCTGGCCCCAGACCCCCCGAGTGGGCTCAGGCGTTCTGCCTTCAGGGCCTCCTGAAGTCGGGGACTCTCCCTGCCCTCTCTGCCCGGAGACGAGTATCCGTCTCTGGAAGTGGTGAAAGAGGAGGTCACTCCAGGGGTGTAGAGGGAGGTCGGGGTGTGCGAATGCAGTGGCGTCTTGGTGAGAGGGCTGCTGCTCCAGGTGGAGACCGGGGGGTTGTAGGGTGAGCTCAGAGAGTGGCTGGGCAGCCCATCCAGCAGCTGAAGGTTGCTGAGCAGGCTCGGTGAGTTGAACATTGGTCGAACTGTGGAAAGAGGGACAGAAGAAATAAGAGTCAGATCACGATTTAGAGGGCGAACTAGAGGATGGATTTGTTGGGTGACAGAGGCTTGGAAGCACTGACCCGAGCCGTGTCGGTAGGGAGCTGGCGCTCGGCTGTGGCTTGGGGTGGTGAAGAAAGAGGGCAGGCTGGTGTAGTCAGGGTCCTGGCCAGTGAAGAACGTCTCACCCTCTTCTCCCGGAGGCAACAGGCCAGAATCAGAGGAGAATGCGGCCAGGGGGTCTGAGCTGAGCAGGGATGGAGACACCCAGTGGGACTGCTCTGATGAATCTTCCATATTGGCAGGTAAAACAGCCTGTGGCGAGTATAGACGTGAGAAATCGAAATTGTTTTTGCTGTCAAACGCACCAGCCTAAGAGGAAAAGATTAAAGCTGTGCACAAGCCTCATTTTACACCAGTCATTTATTATTTATTCATGTACTCTTTGCACTCTACACCCTTACACTAATGCATTTGTCTTTACAATTAGCACAGTTTGATTCAACTATAAAGACACGAGCATGGGTTGACTTTGTTTTTAGGTGTGTGACTCTCAGTCTTTATGGAGACATGTTGTCAAAATGTCTTGAAAGAGACGCCACCAAAATCCTCGCACGTTCGCGGTTTGCGACTCTCTTAATCCAGATGAGAATGATAGAGGCTGTGACTTTGATTGAATCCGACGCATTATCACCGAGCTTCTCTCTTCGCAATAACCAGTGCAACTTGAAGTTATCAGATACAAGATCTCTCGACAGCATGCTTTTTCAAACTTCCTTTTCTAGGATCCTCATTTGACTGCGGCTGAAAGTAAAAACTAAAAATAAACGAGTCTATAAATGTAGCGATGCAGCCAGTGACCAAACGGTTACCAAGTGGTCCTACTACAATAGGTGTGCCAGTTAGAGGAATGCAAAAGACGTGCCCTCAGGGATGACTGGTGGTGTGGACAAACAACACAGCAGCACGCACAAAGTGTAACTGTGTTTGCTGGCAGATTTTTTTTTCTTTTCAAGTGAGAGTGTTAACAGCAGTCTCTGTCACACTCTCACTTAAAACTCACACTTTCATGACTAAATTTGTGTGATTAATAACTCTTTTTTGTTGTTTTGGGTTTTTTTTGAGGGGGACGATTCAATTTTTATCAAAGAAAAACTCCAATTTTGAGTCGATCTTTAGAGCTTGAGATGAAGGAAAATAAAACCGCTGCTTTAAAAATCGAATCTAAAACAAATTCTGCTCCAAAATGACAGCGACGACGTCGCACAGCGCTATGATGGACATTACAACAACAGCAAGCGAGGCCTCTCCCCTCGCCGTATCTTTAGAGGGAAGAGAAGAGGAAAGAGAAGAGGCTGATACTGCCTGATAAACTCTGAGAAAATCTGATAGACAGCATTATTGTAATGCTAAATATATCCAGCCCCACTGATACTACATGAAACTAATCTCATCTGATTAATAGAAATCTGTTTGATGAGAAATGCAACAAGCACAGCGACACGGCGAGGCGGCACGTTGTGGAAGACTGATCAAACGAGACAAAACTAAAAAAGAAACAACCCCAGAGGGATAGATGAAATAATTTGAAACTCACACCCAGCTGCTTATATCACAACACAATTTATGACCTTGAGTACTATGCCCCTAAACTCCAATTTTGACGCTATGCCGAGCTACTTGCATTAAAACACGCTGCATACATATCTGCCGTATAAAGCGGTCGACTTGTTTTTGATCCCGATATAAATGACTTCAAGCTGAACTCGTGCAGTGGGCGAATTAAATTAATATTATAATTCATCTCTGCCGTTACATATACTTGCGGTAATGATTGAAAATTCAATTGAAAATAATGAACGGAGAACACAAAGTATCACTTTCACAGAGAAGGAAACAGATTCTCTGTTGCCCTAATGCAAAGTTCTCGCCTCTCGTATCTCCACAATTCACAGCCTGCCAAGCAATAAATGGCCTCAGATGATCGGAATTCTCGCCAGCGAAGGTTTCACGTGCACAATTATTCTTAACTAACAAAATTAGCCAGACATTTTAAAAAATCAAGCTGGTTACAGCAGGTGTTTGGGGTAAAAACATGAAACCAGAAGGCAAAGAGCCGACCGGTCACCTACCTGAGTGGACGCCACCGACGAGTGATGGGTGCAGTGAGCTTTTAGAGCCAAAAAATGTATGCAGCCAGGTGGGAGGTGGTGCACAGCTGGACCTCACTGTAGGCCGATGGCTACAACTAAAAAAGTTCTCCAACTACCAGCAAAGTTTAGGGCTACGACACAGTCCGTGGGAGGGGTTGGGGACAAACTTTTTTTAAAAGACACACCTCTTTGGTCCAGAGAGAAAGAGTTTGCGTGGGGCTTAGATGTTACATATGTACAGGCATGGGGTTAAAATCCCATTTAAGTGTGTCATCTATCTACAGATATAAATAATGTAATAAATGTTTGTGGCATCTGGAGCGTGTGCGAAAGGTGAAGGTGCTTTAAATCTTAGTTCTCCTGCTCTTCCTTTATGGCTGTGTGTGCTGCTTGTGTAGTATTGATAACGTGTTTGTATCTCTGATGATTTCCACAGAGGAAGCACCGTGTATAAAAAGCATATCAGCACCAAAACCAAGGCCAGCATGAAACAACTACACATAGTCGACAGGAATCATCAGATCCATTGCACATCATATTTTGTGTGCTATATTGTCATTTTTAAGATCTTATAATTAAAAGAAATGCATATATTAATGCAATATAAAATGGACCGCGATTCCTGCAGTGTGCATGCAGGATGGACACTTTTTTTGTGTCTGTTGATGAAATGTGCATACAGCCCCTGATAAGACCAAGCCCACATGGAAAAGACTTTGACAGACATTTGAACAAAGCAAATATAAAATGCAAAGACACAATTTCTTTGTGGTCCAGCAAAGCTTAGAATGGAACACAGTAATGCAAATCGGCAAAGACGCTGCAATCATAGGGGAGAGATATGGTCTGAGCACGGCCTGGCTGCGCACAAACCCGACACTGTCAAAGTCATTTGATAGTCAAAACAGCTTCCCAACTTTCCTCTCTCTTTGTTCATTTACAGTTTTCAGGGAAATCAGGTGAGAAAAACAGTTGGGGAAGAATTGATACCTTTCTTTTTTTCTTTTTTTATTAAATTAAACACTGGGGTTTTTTTTTCTTCTCCCATTTAGGAATGAGGCCGATTAGTTGGAATGCCTCCGCCAAGGCAGCGATGGCTAAAAAAGTGGTATCAGTTAGGCCAGATGCAAATCAATATATAGGTCATGGCAACTGTTGCACAAAAATTCTAATTAAGCCTTTCATTTCCTTAAACTTTCCACACACATTATCACCGGTTGCTGTGAAATTGGTATCCTGGAACAACAGAAATAAACTGTTAAAGTTGTAAAAGTCAGTGAAGTCAATGTCCCGGGGACTCATAAACAGTTGGATATCAGGAAAAACAGAGCTGTAATAAAATGTCCTCCTCATCAGCCCCGTATAACTTCTGATGACACCTATGTCATGTTTTCTTTGTTGTTGGGTGGATAAGTGAGGAAGAAACCTGCTCTGTTTGCACCTGTCAGTGTTTTTTTGTGTGTGTGTGCTTTTTTTCTGGCTACGAGGTGTAAAACACACAAGAAACGTTTCTTTTACGAGATTTGTCAAAAGGCTGCTGTTGGTTCAATCATAAGACCAAGAGCAAGTAATTATACTAACTAACTAAAATACACACACGAGCAGTCAGTACTGTCTGAGTTATTTATATCAGTCTCACAGCACCGATGGATGCAGCTCTGCTCTTCGTCTACTGTATAAGGCCAATTCAGATTCATCCAGGAACATTTACACTAACGCTGAAAAGGAAATCTGAACAGTGAGCAATTCCTTTTCATTACTTCCACTAATGCATTGACTCTGTGGCTTCCACAAGGCTGTTGGTAATACTATTTGCAAATACTACTTATTGTTCTGCAGTACAATAGAGTGCAAGGTAAAAAAGAAAAATTAGATCCAGGATTGTGTTGAACAAAGCTTAGAGTTTGCCTCAGTAAGATGATCCTGGGATCAAAGTTTGCAGGGAAGGTGAACTGGCTATGCTAATTTGCCCAGTGCATGCTGGGTAAGCTCCAGCTTTTCATGAATCCTGAAAAGATAGACAGTTAAAAACTGGTGCTGTCAATTTATTGTGTTGACAACTTAGGTTTGTCCTCTCTAGGTTTTCCTTTTTAGTGGCAGTAATGCCACAGGTAAATGTGAATGTGCTCGTGAAACACTGCAGCCTGGGTGAATGGGAGCAGTAGTGTCAGAGTGAGATGAGGTCTCTGTGGCAGCGTGGACAGCCGGGCAGGGATGTGTCTGCCGCCACAGTGTGAGCGTGCTGCTCTGCTCTGATAAGAGGTTATCAAGATGAAAGGAGGAGGCCAGGAATTACAGGCCCGCCGCTTAGTGTCATGAAGCGGTACAGGCATACTGTCAGGGTTGCAAGGCCCTACAGCATGTAAGTGGCTGTACTACATAAATCACACAAGGCAAACACGCACACTGACACAATTTTTTCTTCTTCTGTTGACAGTATCTCGACAGAGACAGTTTGAACTAACGCTGGAGTGTCTCGTCGGACAGTTAGGAGGTTGCTCGGGGCCTTTGTAGCTGCATGACAGATGACATTGTGTGTCAACAGTGGAGTATGAGGACAACTTTCAAATTCCCAAGAAACAGGCTTCTGTGAAGGCGGTGGTCTTATCTCTGCAATGCAGGACTGCAGCACCACTGCTATACCCAGGAGGATAGCGCCCTCGCGCTCTCTCTCTCTCTCCCTCTCTCTCTCTCTCTCTCTCACACACACACACACACACAAACCCACACCCACATAAATGATCATACAGTCTGTTCGTGAGGACATTTATTAACATGATGGTTTCTTTAGATCCTCACTACAGACTAAACCAAGTGAATAGCCTAAAACTGTTCCTGACCAAAACCCATAAAACTGAATCCTAACACTCACACACCTTCCTTTTTTTTCACACCCCTTTAAAAAGGTGTGAAAAAAAGGAGGAGGGGATGGGGTCACATCCAGAAGGTCCTCACTCCGTGGTTGCACACATCTCCATCATTTTCATTGTAGCTGAAATAACTTTTTAGCAGCTTTCTTGGCTCCCAAACAAGCGTGGATTTTGTGCAGCAGCATCGCATTATGAGTGTGTCTCTGTCCATTGCCTAATAAAGTTAGGCGGGCACTCATGAGTGCCACTCACAGAGATATGGTAGTTTTTCTGCTGCTGTTTTTGTACAATCTCAGTGCTCTGCTGCACCTCTGACAGTCTCTACAGGACATAGATATGAAGGAATCTCAGCATTGGGTCAAGCAGTTGAGTTTTTCTTTTCTTATAGGTTTTATGTTCTGTTTTTAACTTTTATCCATCGCTGAAAATTGTTTTCTGTTTTCTGTGTCCATGTGTTTCAGTAGTAAGCACTACTTATTATTCTTTATATTTTATATATGCCTTTATGTAAACCCCTTGAGAACCACTTTCCAATTTAGGTCATACATTAGGATAAATAAGTAACTTTGATACTGGACAAAGAAAAATTGAGCTCTACCTCACCTGACTCTACATCCCAGTTTCTAAAAGCAGATATCAAGTAAAAAGAGACTGATAGTATTGGTTAGAAAATACACAAAAGACAACATGTTAGATGTTGAAACTGATCAATTTTATTGAGTTATAAAACTACAGGCTGACTGGGAAGATCGGGATTAGAAATGAGTACATCAGAGGGACGGCTCAGCTGGAGATAAAGTTCAGGAGGAAAGCTTGAAATGGTCTGGGCGTGTGCAGAGGAGGGATGGTGGATACAGTGGACAAAGTATGAGGAAGATGGAGCTGACAGGCAGGTTGCTAGGGATAGGGTGAGATGGAGGCAGATGATCTGCTGTGGTGACCCCTAAAGGCTGCAGGTGGAAGAGCTGAGGAGACAAGTGATGTATTTAAAGCAAATGTTGCTCATTCTTGCCTGATAAAGGATTACGAGGGTTTAAGCTGCTCGACTCCTTCTGTCATGATTTTGCTTCATAGTGCACCAGATGTTTTCAGTGGGTAGACGAAGGATCCTGAGTGACTGCATGGGCTCGCTGAAAACAATCAAGGCCTACCCAGAGGCAGTTTATACATCCAGTGTGCATTGATGTGCCCCACACTATCACGGGCGCTGCCTTTAACCGTGCTCTGATAACAAGCCAAATCATTCCTCTGCTCTCCAGCAGCAAGTACACAAAGTCCATGATTTTCAAACACAATAGCAGCAAAGAGAGACCAAGTAGTTTACACTTTGTCAGTCCAGAGAAGGGCTCAGAGTTTCTGGATCATTTTCTCTGTATGGTGGAATTTCACCTCACATTTGTGGCTGCAGCAAAAAAGTGTTTACTGACTGATTTTATGAATATTACTAAGATGGGATTTCCACTTCAGGATCAGGTGTGTTTTTTTAAGATCAGTATTGTTTTCTGTTCTTCTTTATACAGAGATTTTCTGAATCGTTAATGATTCTGTTTAGATGACGAAATCCCTCCATTCTTGGCAATTTTATTTCAAGAACCATTAATTTTAAAGTGTTATCTTTCATTCCATAAGACCCAGCGACACTAACTTCATACTGTGTTACGGTAATTATTTCACCTCATTAACCTCATTAATCATGAGATTTTCCGTTGGGTTTTGTCATGGAATTCAACATATTGTTAAAATTATTGTATATTTTGCATTTTAATTTTGAAAATACTGTGGACTCAAACATCAAAGTACAAAGTTTTTTTTAACCTTTCTGATATGTCTCTTTCTTCTTTTAGCCTTTTTTTTTTTTAACGTGTGCTTAAAATACTTGGAACATTGTAGCTTTCATTGATAACTGTAACCTCACAATCAGTTAAAACACTGAACTGGTCATAGATTTTACCTCATGGCTCTAAGGAGATCTGTCCTAGAAGAAAAATTAACCACCTGAGGCCTATACTGCCCTCTAGTGGGGAATAAAGCAAGTTTTTTTTTTTAAACAGGTTTTGTTTTACGTTTTTTAAACAGAGCATTTCATTTATTTATTTATTTTCAAAATTTGTTTAGTGAACATTTGTTGTACTGATGGGCTGTAACAATCACATTTTTGAGATTTACAAAAACAATCTTTACTGTTCTCCAGTGTAACCATTATAGTTTGATCTAAAAATAAATGAAGGGCAGCTTTGCAGATGTTTAATGTGAAATGTTACTAGTAAAGCTAAACAGTGATCAAAACACTGATCCGTTACAGAGCCTATCGGCTACCTTAGGGCTGATCCAGTTTGGAGTCACTGATAAACCCACTCAGGTGATTTTCAGTGGAAAATATTTTGAGGTTCAGTTGCTTTAAAATGTTTCAAATCACTAAGTGACTGAATCTTAATCTGTGAACAATCAGCCTCATGTTCACTCAAATATTGACATCATATCCAAGATCCAGCTGTGACAGACATTTTTCCATCACCATCAGTATGTGGTGTGTTTTACACAGATGAGTTTGACGGAAACGGTCATTGCTGCAGTAAATGTTTCAGAAGAGCTGACTGACAGTCTGACAGCTACTCTCCACAGAGCCACAGAGATGGAGACTGGATTTTATACTGGGTTGATTTGAAATGTGCAACGTCATCGCTGTCTCCTTCCCGAGTGAAGGCCTGTATAATGTTAAGTACAAAAATAGAACAAATTAACGTCTAACTGGGATCTTACTGCTTGTAAAAACGCCAACTTCTGCCGATTAGTTTACTCCCCTGCACCTTAACAGCGACTTTATAAATGAGGAAATGATTCGAGGTGTCAGCCAGGTGGTTCAGGTGCAGCAGGAGGGGAGGAGTCAGAGAGAAACCTGCCAGCGAGCAGGTTATGTGACCCCAGTTACTGACTCAGAGTTGAAGTTGACAGAAG
>VOQK01016336.1:3114-14827 GCA_015052645.1 Benitochromis conjunctus
GCATGGAGACATCGTAGCTTGCAGCATCTCTTGCCTCTGACCCATCTGTGAAGGATTTGTGCCACTTCACTGCACAGATTGTTGTGCAAATTGAGCAGCACGCTTTCTCACACCTTTTCCAATAGAGCAGTCTTTGCATGTCGGAGTGTGGTTACCTTTGAAATTTGGTCTGATGCGAGCATCGTAGCCAGATGTGCGTCCCATCAGTTTGTCCAAAAAGTCAGAGGGAGAGGGCGGCTTGACTGCCCTGCTGGGCAACTTCATCTCCTTACACTGCACAGACCTACAGGGTGACGGGGCAGTGATGACTCTGGCTTCCCTGACATAAATATTAACAATGTCTAGCTTCTGGTTTTGTTTTTAATTTGGATTAAGAAGCTAAAAATTAAGTTTGGACATTACATACATTTTGTGATTAAAGGTGTCCTATTGTGAATAAAACTGCAACCTTTCTAAATAAAAGCACAATATCCATGAAATTATTATTATTATTATTTTTTTTTTAAAAGGTCTTTCTCAAATCCTGCAAATTTAATTGGGTATTTTTACTTAATGGAACTGTTGCTTTTTAATTATAGATTACAAAATATTTAATGCATGTTTCTTTCCTCTTAAAGAGAAAAGCTGTGTCGGCAGCTACCTTGTTAAAAAAGCACAAATGCAGTATCGGAGCATAAAAGGTACAGTAACTGCCCCTTCAAATGAGCGTGCAGGCTTGCATTTTCTGAAGGAAAGACTTTCAAAACTATCTTACCTGCCTTGTTGAAAAATTACAAACGAAGCCCACAGTGGACACAGGATGTGCAGCAGCATTCTGAGTTGGTGGACCCAACAGATGAGACAAAAACAGCCAAAATTTGGAAGGAAGGGAAAAAAAAAAGAAGCAAAGATGGAGAGAAGTTTCAGGCGCTGGCTCCTGGAGTCAGATGAGCCTCTCTCCCTCTCTGCAGGTGTAAAATACAGGAAGCTGCTGCTCTATAATTCAAAATCCAAGGGAACTTTTTTTTCCTTCCCCTGCTTGTTTGTGTGGATGACTTCAAGCTTTATCTCTTTTTTATGTCCATATGCATGCTGAAGGAATTACTGCAAGAATTTTTAAAGGGACAGCAGCATTTTTACAGCAGAGTGGCCCCCACGCAGTCTCAGATCTGCACTTTCAAATATTTGGGATTCAAAGTGTACAGCTTATAAGTACTTCTATTAAACAGATCTATAATAAAAACATTATAGGTACACATTTTTTTTTCTTTAATTTCTGGATGAACACAGCTCTGCCAGTGCTTAACCCACATTTAAAAAAAAAAAACTTTAAAGAGGCATGTAAAAAACCCTGAAAACTGTATTTTAATAACAAAGGAGGAGAACCTTTACATTAAAATGACTGTTGCATCTTCATTTTAGAATCAGTCTGTTCAAAGATGTTTTTAGAGAGACTGTATTTATATCAGACACTCTGTCTTGCTATTAATTTACAAAACCACATAAGCACTGACTGGGCCTCAAATTGGGTATGAGAACAGAAAGGTAACTGCCAAGTTGGCAAGATTGTTGTTCCAGGCAGACGGAAAATAAGATAAAGCCACGAAGTTCCCATTAATTCCAATGTAACACATCTCTGTGTCAGCACACATCCAGAGGGGATTTATCTTTAGCACTGCTGTTAAAAGTTTCTGGTCTAATTATTTCATCTACAAACTGCCACACAAATTCACATATAAATGCAGAAACTCATATTTGTTCCTCCACACTGAGAGGGGGGGGGCAGCTCAGCCATTTCCTCATGTAAAATTAATGTCAGAGCAAGCGATGGGACGTAACGGCTGCACGTGTTTGCCTCACACTTGAAAAGGCCATTCTCCACTCCGCTCTGGAGCCCACAGTGTCAAATTGGATAAGAAATGTGTTGGAATATAAAACATGAATGCCTTCCTAATAACAAGAAGCCCTGAGTAAAGAAAAAAAATAAATAAAAAATTCTGCATGCGTGCGCATTTTTACCTCTGGACAAGAAAAGTAGGCCAAGCTTCATTTTAGCGATATTTTGTTGGACTGCGAACTGGATTTACTTAAATAGATCATACTACCGACACTGTTAAAAGGAGTAGTCAGGTGCCTTTTATACAAGCTGGCTTTTCCCATTTGAAACAATAAATAAGTGCTTTTGATCTGTGGTTAGACCTCACTCCGTTTTAAAGTCAAATCACCATAGCCCACATGCATAACCATAGCAAATGTGGCAAGCAGCACACACTGATGCTCCAGTGGTTCAGATTAAGATGAAGCACACAGACTTTAACTACCGTCAAAACAATCAAAGCTCCGAATGGAGGTAAACTTCTCGGCTGTCAGCGTCGTTTAAAAGCACAACTGAAAATACAGAGATGACTGATTTAAAAATAGCTTTTATTGCAGCTTTTTTCTCTCTCCTCAGAACAAGCTGCTTTGATCACACCGAAGGAAACGATGACCCATGTGCAACATTTGCAGCCTGGTGGGGGGGTGGGATGCAGATAAGCAATCACGCCAGTTTGGTGACAGCAGAAAGACAATACAGAGACTTCTCCTGAACGGAGGAAAAACAAGCCAACCAAAAAGTAAAAACAAGCGCAACAGATATAAATTCCAAATATGAAAATATTTCACCAACATAATTTACATTGATCCTCTCATTTGGTATGTGTGACCAGTTGTGTCTTAGAGAATGTGGCAATGAGTCCCAGAGTTCAGCTGTCCCATGAAGCCCCACTCCCTCGTCCCCACAGTCTTAATCCTCGTGGATGTTGAACAGCTTGGCCACTTCGTTCAGATCTGCGTGCTCTTCTCCATCCTTGATGATCTACGAATAACAGAAATAAATCGTTTACAACAACCAAACGGATATTTTGCTCATGACGACACAAAGCAAAACGGCAGCACATACCTTCCTTGCGACGGGCATTCTGTTAAACACGTTCCACAGGATAATGCCCACCACCACTTTGTCCCTTAGGTAGAAGATGACTCCTTTGCCATAATCGTCTTTGTTCTCCACGGCGGGAGCAGGTGTCACAGAGGGCACTGCGCTGGTGGCTGTGTCCTCAGTCTCACTTTCTGAGCGGATCCCAGTTCCTGACGCAGAATTGACAACACAGACTCAGTCTGACCCTTTTTTCCTCAAAAATCCCATTTGTTTTTTCTTTTTGCTTGAAGGAAAAAGTTGAATGCTCCTACCTGACTCTTCTGTAGCAGCTTTAGGTGTATCCTTGGCAGTGGCTTTAGCAAACACACCTACTGTTGGTAGGCTGCTGTCAACGATCCCGATAGCCTCGTAGCCTACATCAGGACCCAGATCACTCCTGTAAGAAGACACGTGATTTACTGCTGTACCACATGTAGTTGAGAACAAAGTCAGAAATCCTGCATAACATTTATTTCAGAAGTTGTTCTTTGCACAAAATGTTTCACACGTTTTCAAAGTGGGGCTTGAAAGATTTCAAGTTTAAAACTGATCTGATATCTGATTCTACGAGCATGTAGATTAAATACATAATTAAAGTACAGACAGTACTGTTCCTGTTAGAAAATACTCCAGTACTGTAAGAAAGTACTGATTCGACTTCTTTACTCAAGTAAAAGTAAAAAAGTACAGGCTCAAAGGAAGAAAGTAAACAGTAGCTCTTTGGAGGACGTTTCTATTTTTGTGCAAAGCTGATTGAACCTTGTGCTATATTAACAAAATGATAAAATATCATCAGTAGATGGGAATACAAACTTTGTCTAATTTTTTCCCCAACTGTACTCAGCTTGAATCTGTAGAAAAAGAAGGAAAATAAAATATACACCTTTTTTCTGTTGTCTACATTGTAGAGGTGACTTTGCCTCTAAACAGGAAAATGTGTACAGTCAGGAGTTAAAGTGGGATTCAGCAGGTGGGGGGGAACCTGAAGATTGGCTGTAATAATTCAGTATGGGGAAAAGAATCATAAGTCACAATAATTTCTATTGAGAACTCCAGTAAATTTTCTTAGTGTCCCTCAAATAACTACGTTTTTCTACCTCGGTTTGATTTTCAATATGTTTCACAACATGAAAAAACATATTGTCACATATACAGACCCAGTATCTGATTTTAAAACACAAGGACTTACATATAAGCTTGATATTTCCAGTTTCTGTTGACAAACTGCACACAAACAGTTTGTGTGCTTGCTCATGTTTGTTGAGCTGATAGAAACGTTGCGTTTGAAATTACTTGACACTTAAAAAAAACATCACTCCCTTTGTGCTTGCTCCTCTTCTGTAGGGCTTGCTAGATGCTGAAGTACCACAACTTATGGACAACCTGCAGTCATTGGTGTTGTGGCAAAAACTAAAACAAAACAAACAAAAAAAAAATATAACACACACACTGTCCCACTTTTAACCCCCGACTTTGGCACACGGGATCTCTTTTTATGAGACATCCTCTGGTGATTAATCAACAAACAGGACTGCCTTACACGTGTTTCTGTTGAGGCTCAAATCGGTTTGATGTTTGTAGGCTGGCAGTGCCAAAATAATAACTCATCCCAAATACATTAAACTGTATTTAAAACTGTATTTAACTTAAATGTATTCAACTTCCCACGTCTGGGAGGGAATGATTCAATATTAGTACGTGTAAAAGTGTAGCCCTGCCTGCCTGCAGTATCTGGTGTGAAATAACAGCAACAAAATGTTTACAAAAACCGTTGATTGGTCCATGACATCGGCTTGGAGGAATTTTCGCCCATTCTTCCGTAAAGAACAGCTTCTATTCTGGGCTGTTGCTAGCTTTCCTTACATGAACTGCTGCCTTCCTCCATCATTTCTGGTGGATTAAGGTCAGGACTGTAACTCAGCCATACAAAGCTTTATTACTCTCCAACTATTCTTGGTACAACAACTTGTGTGCTCCATGTGTCGTCATCTTGATGCGTGACCCACTTTCAGCTGAGATCCGGTTCACAGGCAGATGTCCTGACCTTTGCCTTCAGAATTTCCCGGAAGAATACAGAATCCATTGCTCTGATGGAAAGCCGTTCTGGCACAGATGCAGTGGCACAGTCCCATCCATGATGGGCATTATGGTGCACTGCAGCGTTTCCCTTCTTCCAGAAGCAAGCTTATTTAAACCACTAAGTTTTATTTTGGTCTGATACAAGCATTTCAAACAGCCTTCTGACTCGTGACTTGAGATCTTTAGCAAACAGACGAGCTCCTGTATCATCTTTGAAGAAAAGCAGCTTCCTCCTTGCAACCCTGCCAGGAAAATAATCACTTACAAATCTAAAACGAGAAACCCTCTCACATCTGACTCCTTTCCCACCGACTGGCAACACTTGACCATAATTTAACATTCACATTAACTGATATTCCTCAAAGTTCGCATCACTCCACCACCCCCTCACAGTTATGCAACAATAGATCATTTCTCTCAATAACTAGATTTGGCATTTGTCTGATTTGTTAATTCAACTCATTTTTAAATCTACTTTTAAAACTTGTGCTAAAATCTGGTCATGTTTTAGAGAACATATGCAGAAAACTAAAGGGGAGACAAACTTTGGAGCACCACTGTATAATTAAACCAGACACAGTCATTTTGTGCCAAGAAGTGTCACCTACGATTTCTATGCCAAGAACATTTTCCTCACATCTCTGTTGGAAGTAGTTCTGCTGAAGTGAAACAAACGCCAGCTTTTTAAAACTTTACTGTCAAAACAGCTTCCTGAACACTGTGTGTATGTTTATATACCTCACACAGCTCCCATGTGAAACACAAGCACTGCTGAGGGCTGTAATCTTCAATGACAAACCCCCACCGCTGCTGCCTGATGAGTTTTAAGATTGACATCACTTCAGGTCATGAACTGAGTTAGCTGACCTTGACAAATTGCAAGGTTGCACAGAGAGCTTGTACAAAACAGCAGAGCCGGCCAGATGCAGCATTTGAGCATAAACAGAAGAACTTTTCAAAAGTTACTGACTTTATAATTATTTAAATATGAAGAACTAGTTAGTGGTAGCTGTGGTAGTTGGACAGATCTTCCTGTGTATTTTTTTTCTTGGACTGCAGTGAACCCATGTTGCCAGCGGTGTGTCACATTTCACCAGCCGTTAGCAACGTGTATTCACAATGTTCATCGGGGTCCTGAGAGTTGCATTCCACACTGTACTTACATTTTTGGTAACTCCCTCCATATCTGGAGTCCTACTGTGATCTTATTTATAATGTCTGATATTTGCATGTCCAAAACCATAAAGTTTTACCGTTTAAGTTTTACTGAAGCCCAATGATGTGAATCAGATATCTAACCTTGTCAACCAGTCCATGTGCTTTTTAATACACGAGAAAAGAAAGTACGCAGACGTTTGACCTGTTAGGACATAATAAAACAATTATAGGTCTTTCTTAAGAGGTTCTAAAATGATTTAAATACAACCTCGGATGAAAACCAAAAAAGATATGCCAAAATGTAGAAGCACTGTGTGAAAAACTAAATAAGGTTAACGCGCTTGAGAAATCGTCAGAAAGTATGAGCACCTCGGTAAAAGCGCAGGTTTTAGCAGTTTGCTGGTCTGGAGCGATCAGGTGTGTGTTACACAATAGCAAGGAGAAGAGACATCAGCAGTGATCTTAGTGAACAATTGCTTTTGTCCACAGGTAACCAGAGGAATCAATCCATCACCGTTAGCAACATACTGGAAGCTGCCTGATGATGTGGGTAAGTTGACTGTGCCCCCCCCTCCCCCATTGTGCCTTTCATTGTTTCATTTCAGCTCAGTGTAAGGATTTTGCTGCTCACTGTTTCACTGTGTGTGTGTCACGGTACAACACACGATAAAGCGTTGCCTCAGGCAGATTCATATATTCTTTAAGTATAATAAAAGCTTCCATGTGTGAATGTGTTTTAGCTTTAAACAGGGAGCCGTTGCCCAAAGTGCTCCAGAAACTGTTGATGTTGTTTCTCGTGCGCTCTGTGACCTTGTCTCCCTTGACCTGCTGGAACAGTGCCCTGTCTCGATCAAGACCTCCTGATTTATAATTTAAACACTGGCTTTTTCTCATCTGTGTAAGAGAGTTCAGTGGGGTGGATCAGCACACACCAAAAAAAACAGAGGCAAGCAGCTGAGGAAGGCAGTGGGGCACATTTTCATATATGCATGCATAGTTAGTGAGGCAAATATAAAGCATTTTATGGCAAGATGGTATTATTTATTTATTTTCTAATCTAATTTTGATGAACAGAGATGACTCTTCGGGGGTTTAAAGTCTCTCTTGGGATGGATTTAATGTCCCCTAAAGACATTTTAAATATTTTAGACTTGATGGTTTTCAAGACTTCAAAGCAATCATGTATGTTGATCTGACCTCTAAAAGGATTACATCGGAGTCACTTGCACCACTGCACATGCTCTCTGAGTTAAATGCATTCAGTGCAATCAAGAATTAAGACTGTTCTCGCCTTCACAAACTCTTTGCTTCATTTCCACTTAAAAGTAGGTTTCATGGTTTGCATTCTCAGGCCTCATTTGGGGAGGGTGAGAAGAAGAAGAAGAAAAAAAAAAAAAAGACTTTGTGGCCCCATAATAAGTAGAAGTAGTGAACTAAAGTTTGATACCCACCAGAACATGGACTGATGCCAGTAGGGTTTGTTGGCTCCCGTCATGTTCTCCCCAGCTAGCCTACCACTCACAACGGCGTGATCGTGGTGCTCCACACGTCTGCGACCCAGTCTGATGTCATAGAAACACGCAGCATCTCCCGCCTACATCAACAAGAAGGGATTGGGAAAATGCAGTATGGCTTAGAATATGCAGTTTTTATTTCATGTTAACATTCCTAAATCAAAACATTACATTCAAAATAGGACATTGGCTTTACACTACAGTTTTAATTACACTGTTTTATATTAGGACTATGACTTGATTGAGCCTGAAGAGGGCACTTTAATCAAAAGGAAGACATAAAAATCATCATTGTGCAGAGCTCACGTCTAAAAAAATAAATAACATTTTTAAAAATCATGAATGTTTGAGAAATCTGTTTTCATTAAGATATGGTTGGTAAAAGTTTCCACAACTGTGACTTTAACTAAATTACTCAGCATTTTATAGGCAAACCAGCAAAGCACAGCACAGGAACTACTGTTTGTTAGATGACTTTTAAAGAGGGATTTTTAATCACATCTCCTCAGAATCTTATTAACAGAAAACATCATATAAACATTAACTCACCACCCAAATATTGGACCTCGCTTGCAGCTCTGCGTTTACCCGGTAGCCACCAAAGTCAGAGTCCACCTCCAGACCTCCTGACTTAGCAAGATCAACATTCGGCTCTAGGCCAACAGCTGTAACAACGTGATCAGTTTTCACCTACAAAAGTAAAACAATAGATAATCAGAAACTCATAAATATATTCAATGTCCTGATTTTGGCTGAGTTTGTGTAGAAACCTGAACCTACCAATCTGCCATCCTTTAGATGGATTTCTAAATTGTCATCTTTGTAGGTCACAGACTTCACCAAAGCTTCTGAAAGAACCTTTACGCCCTCTACGAAAGCAGACAAGACATCATAATATAATCAGACACATAAAGAACATTTATTTTTTTTCCTTTGGAGACTTATATGAAATAAAGTTGGACCTTTCTTGACTTTTTCTGTTGTCCAGTTGCTCAGATACTCAGGCAGCACTTTTCCCATGTTACCCTTCTCAGGGAACATCTGTATCACCTCCAGATCTGACTCAGTCGCTAAAAAGAGAAAGAGGAAGGACAACAACAACTAAGAAAAGAGTTACTTCTGCTGGACATCAGTGTTCTTAGCCACGCTGCTAGTTTCTCAGCTCGTACATCTCCTGCCAAGGGCACAAGCCAGCTCGCTGCCCAAGAAGCCACCTCCGATGATAGTGATGGATTTTACATTCCTCGAGACCTCATCCAGAGATCTGAAGTCCTCAATCTGTGGGAAGAAAAACAAAACAAAAAGAAAACTGAATTTAGAGCAACAGTCAGATTTATATGTAGCACACAGTAAGACATTTGTCTGGAAAAACTCAAAGGGTTTGTAATGATCTATATCAAAAAAGACACAAAAAAAACCCAACCTTTATTAGTATTTTTTATTTATAATAGTTAATATTTCCTTCATGGTATGCATTAACGACAAACAGACCGTACATGTACAAACATGGTCGGAGTGAAACATCGCTACCACCCCCTTGTGGCTACACACTGACCTTGCGGAACAAAGTGGTCCTCTTCATCACTTCCTCTCCTGCTCTTTCAATGACTTGGAGATTTCTTGGCACGCCACCTGAGAAAGATAAAATTAGCTTCCGCCAGGTTTAAGTGATAAAAGCAGACAAGAAATAAAACAAGGAAGTTTACCTGTAGCAATCAAACACTTGTCATATGAAATCTCAGTGTCATCGTCCAGTTTTACTTTGTTTCCTCTCACATCCATCTGAACCACCTATAAGGAATTAAATAGACCTTATGAATAACTTCTGCTTTCCCGGTTTAGACATCATAACACAGAATAGAAGTACACATTTATCAGCCAATATAATTACTTCTGGTCTGAATACTTCACTAAACAGCTTTCATATATTGAATAAAATTATGGAGACAGAGGAAAGAAACCATAAATCAACCTTTTTTCCAGTGAAGACAGCCACTCCTCCATTTTCTGCACTATCCAGCTCTTCTGGGTTAATGTAGAATGACGGCGGCTGGAAGTAGATACTAGCAAATAAATACAAAAGTATTAAAATGACTGAACCACTGAAAAAAGAAAAAAAAAAAGAAAAAGAAGCAGCTTCTCAGAAATGTCACACGTTCATAGAGTACACATTCAGTTTTTTACGACAACACCAGGTTTTTAAAAAGCATCGTCTATCACCTCTTTGTGGAGAAACTGCAGCACAGAAAGTGGTGCAAGATTCGTTTGGCATTAACATTTATTAAAAGGGAAACGGCAGTAAAATAGGGACGTTAGTAACAACCGAGTTTTATAAGTAAGATTAGCAGCGATGTCTCAGTGTTCCTGCAAATTTTAAAGATCAGAACGACTGCTTTTTAGACCGAACAATGTTGAAATATGCAGGGATTTATAAACAGCGGCACGGTGGTGCAGACAGTGGCGCGGCACGGTGGTTAGCACTGTTGCCTCACACAGCAAGAAGGTCCTGAGTTCAATTCCACCATCAGGCCGGGGTCTTTCTGTGTGGAGTTTGCATGGTCTCCCCGTGTTTGTGTGGGTTCTCTCCGGGTACTCCGGCTTCCTCCCACAGTCCAAAGACATGCAGTTTGTGGGGATAGGTGAATTGGAAAATCTAAATTGCCCATAGGTGTGAATGTGGGAGTGACTGTGAGTGCAAATGGTTGTCTGTCTATGTGGGTCTCAAATTAAGGAGCCAAATTCCACTTTGGGAGCTAAATTTGGGAGATTTTCAGCTATTTCCATCTGATATCAACGACTGATTACTGTGGGTTAAATAATTCACTGTAAAATGTGAACAAGGTTAACCAACTTTCACCGTGCTGAAAGTTAGACATAAACTGCCTAATACAATCTGCAAAATTAACGCCTATTTTTAAGGAAATAAGATAATTTTTTTTAATGAACAATGGAAGCCCTGTGTTTAAGTCTGAGGAAGCTCGAATTTTTCAATAAGGTGGCAAGACACGGCCAAGGACAGACAGATGCTGACAAAAGAACTGAGAGCACTAAATGGACTAAACATACAAAGACGTTAAACAGACCTCCTTTCTTTTCCGTTCCATTGTTTGAAGCGCAGAGTTTCTGTCACACTGGGATCGTCAGAGAACCACAACTCTTTAGAAAGAGGAGGTCTCATGTATGGAAGGTCTGGCTCATCAGTCACAATTAGTACCTGACAGTAAAACAAACAAACAAAAAGACTCATATTTACCAAATTCAGGTACAACTAAACAAGTAACAAAGTGATTTCAAAGGGAACACGGGGGCTTTACTGACCTTGGCACCGGGGTCTCTGGCTCGAATAGACCGAGCAGCAGCAAAAGAGGCAGTACCTCCACCAATGAGGAGATAGGGGGCGTGTGAGGGCAGCTTGAGAGAGGCAGGTGTGGAGCCCACGGCTGATTTTCAGATGGAAGAAGAACAGTAAGCACAAGTCAGAGTGAAAGTAAGACAGAAGAGGGTCAGAGTAACTCGTTATTTTCCCACAATGGAGACCAGATAAACCCACTGATACACTAAATGTAGTATAAAAACTAAACTATTCACTAAAGAAAAAAAAGAAAAAGCCTCAAACTGAGGCTGCTGGCTTGTTGCTGGCTCTGAGCTCTAGATAATTCGTTTTAGCCTATTTTGCTTTATTTTTATTTTAGCGTCTTTAAAATATCCACATTCAGCTGGCTGAGGGTGCTTTAAGAGTCTAATTCGGGGGTCGCCACTCGAATTACCTTGGCAGACTTTTTGTCTTCACTCACAGTGAGAAGCCTCCATGCTAACATGTTAGCGTGTGGCTGCCAGTGTGCATGTCACCATGTGCATGAAACATATGGTGGGCACTGATCTGGCCAGGATGCTGGAAATTTGTCGATTCCGGGCCCTCACCGGTTTCGTCGGTGCATCTCTAAATGGTTTCTTTGTGGCAATTTCATCTGGTGCTGCTTTTAATCTTATTTACATGGCAGCAAATGAGGTATGATTTGCAAAA
>VOQK01016338.1:4948-18768 GCA_015052645.1 Benitochromis conjunctus
GTACTGAGTCACCAATGCCCACACCCTGTCCGCTTAGAGAGACAGCACAAGCAACACAACTTGACAAAGAGGGTGACTAAGGGAGGACTGGAAGGTGGAGTCATGAACAGAGTGAGAAATTCACACAGGGGTTAATAAGGGACAAATAAATGTGAAGAATAAGAAAGAAAGAGGAAGAGAGCAGCAGCAGAAATCAAATACAAAGATGAGACTGAGAATATCAGTCAGCTTAAGTGGCACGTCAGCATCGGCGAGGTTGCTTTTGTCTCTTGACATTTCCTATTCTGTCAGATGGAAATGGAGACAGGAAGAGGGCAGAGGCAGGGAGGAAAAAAAACAAAAAAGAAAGAAAGAAACATTGTTGTGTTCAGAGCAGGTTATTGAATCAGGTCAGCTAATTGTACGAGTGCTCCCGAGGTTCGCTGTGAACCCCGTGCTGACTGAATCGATCCATCCCCTGCCTGCTGCTACTGTTCAAGCCGTGAGGAGAGGCTTCTCTTTTTTGCTGAAAAGTTAAAGGTCATCTGGCAGCATATTGTGTGGTGATCTGCTAAATCTTATCCAGTCAGAGCAAATGTATGCAGCAAATTTGATTTAATTTACAAAAACAAGATACTCTCACTTCCAAATATGAACTCAATAAGAGTCAAATCGCCACAGCTACGACGTATAGGTACAGCTTGGAGGGCGTGTTGGTCTGTATTCAAAGTAAAATTACATGTGCAAACACATAAACACACTGATGGGCTGCAGGAATTTGCTTTGCGGCATAACCGGCTACTCTGACTAATTCACAGGAAACATGGGGGTGGAAAGTATTGGTGTTGAGGAAGAATGCTATTAAAAGGGACTCTGTGTATGTGTGCGCCCTAGCTTACTCTTCCATGTTTGTCTGTGTGTGTTCCTTCCTTGCTGCCAAGCACAATGATGTCAGAGCGTTCTGTTAACAATACTAATAAAAAAAACACAAAATCATGTTTTATAAGGCAAAGATTGGAGTGTACCGGTGGGAGTTATTTGCACCAGTAGCTTTGTATTCACACTTTTACAGCTGAAGGTGTTTGTTTGAAATCACTGACTCTTTTTTACAAACAGGCTTAATCAATCTATGTAAAAGGCCTGGTGGTGGATGCTCTGTTTCAAGCCATTTAAAGTATGTGTGAGTCACTGTGAGCTATTAAGACAGCTTCAGCTAGCACAGGGAGCAGGGCTGGGAGGGCAACCAAGCCGGGCCAACCCGCCAGGCCATTATTCTTGTTACTACGGTTATGGAAAACACGCCGGCACTGATATAGCCTGAAACAACCCCGCCTAAACTTTGACTCGTGGTGTGGAGGCAGCACTTAATCACATTTATTGCAGCATCTTGTTGCCCAGCAGTCCTTCTTGTGAGGACTGCTGTGGTGTAGCCTACTTTTATACACGAGTACGTCAGTCTTACGGAGCCACTCTTCGGCTGGAAATTACATTTCATACATCACCTTCATGTAGTGCTTTTAGGTGTTAGCTCTGTGCCAGTCTTACAAATGCAACCTTACAAAACCATGACAGTAAGCCTCTGCTCTCACTGTGAGCAAAACCTGATTACTAGCTTTTAGCCTTAATTTTATGGCATTCAATTTGAGACTTACTGCCATATAATTGGCAGTTAACTATTATATGATGTGGTGTTTAGAGAACAAAACACCATTTTGATAAGAAATATAAGGAAACTCATTTGGAGTATTGTCGTGGGTAGGTTTTGGCAGCCCCAATAGGAGCTCCTAGCTGAAGCCACCCAACCCCAGAACACTGTGGCCAGTGTTTAGCTGTGTGGTGGATGCACGATGGGGATGATGAGGAATGTAATGACAAAACTACTTGGGATTTGGATTCTGCCCTGTGACTCAGATTTGTTTGTGACAATTTCCATTCTTCCCCCCAACCACACAGGCTGACCAGCTAACAGAGGAGCAGATTGCAGGTAAGAACAAGCAGTTTTTCCCTACTTTCCCTTTCTTCTCTGCAAGATGTTCCCTGTGTACTAGTGGATCAGTTTCACCCTGTAAAGTTCCAGAATTGAGTAAGAAAATGTCTCCCATTAGCTGTTCTGGCTGTTTCCATGTTGCTTATAGGGAACATGAAGTGAAAGAACACTGAAAGATTCGGCACCCGCCCTCCCTCGGCAGATCATTATCATTTCAAAATGAACAGGACATAGGGGGAAGAACTATTTGCAGCAATCATAAGTCAAGGCTGAAACCCATAAAGCACATAGACAGTTTTAAAGCCAAGCTTACGAACCGTTTCAATCACTGAGGCACCTTGATATTCTTAATAATAAATGATGGGAAGAAAGTGAAAGCTGCACAGTCCCTTCTCACTTAAAACCCTCTGTGGCTAATTAGCTTGTGTTAAGCCCTCAAGGCTAATGCTCACTATTGCCTATTTTCAATCTCTGGATGGGTTTTTATGGCCTGTAGTTAAAAAGCTTGCTCGTTCAAAAGATAAAAACAGACACACTGGCTTTTTCCCACTTCCAGTCTTCTACGTCTTATAAGACTTCTTTGTGCAGTCAGAGCTCAGCACACATGTACATTAGCTTTGCAGGTTACAGACAAGCTCAAACTTAGTTAACAGAGTCCCTGTAGTTGAGAAACAATTGACCTTCCTAGACCCGACTGCAGCATCCCAACACAACCTATTTCTCTAACTGCACACAACAGCAATCTAACTGGCGCTCTCACCTCCAACTCCCACAGAGTTCAAGGAGGCTTTCTCCTTATTTGACAAGGATGGTGACGGCACCATCACCACCAAAGAGCTCGGCACCGTCATGAGGTCGCTGGGCCAGAACCCCACAGAGGCTGAGCTACAGGACATGATCAATGAGGTGGATGCTGACGGTCAGTATACTCATGCTTTGTTTCTTGGCATTAAGGTAACAAAACAGTGTAAAGTTACTCATTACAATTATGATTTGTCAGTTCAGTACATGCCTAGGTGCCATATAAGGAAATGGAGCTAGTTAAGTTGTCTTGATTGGTTAAAAAAAAAGTACCACCCTAACTTTATGTTGACGATTATCAGGACTTTTATAGAGATTTTTTTTTTTATCCCCGTCTTTGTGCCATAAGGGGAAGAGTTTGTGTTTGATATGATAATTAAACAGTGATGTCTTCCAAATTCAAAAACAATATAGCAGACTAGAATGAGGGATGCATTTGGATGTTATTTGTGGTACGTTGTGTTCAGGCTACAAAAATAACACAGAGAGCCGGAACATAAACTTATGTTCTAAACCAGGGAGATGGGTTTGAACATTTGGGTTAATATGATCCTTTCCTGTAACGGCCCCACTTTTAATCAACAAAATGACCTGCAACAGAGAAGCAGTAAAAATTACACAACTGCAACTCATTTGCCTAAATACATTTGGTCATAATTTAACTGAATTTAAGGAGTGGGACTTTACCTCCATACATACCCCTTCCGGTTCTGTCTATATGTGGACCCCACCCCCCCCCACGCTACACGCTGTCCGTTGTTGTTTTGGTGGCTCACCCTCCCTCCCTTTTTCAATTCATTCACTTCTCATCAGTACATGGGGATTTGCCTGGCCCGGGAGCTGCATCCAGTGCCCTCTGAGGCCTTCCCCAGACCGTAGCCTCAATTCATGTTTACTCCATCTGCCATTCTGTACTAGAAACACTATCAAACCTAAATGAGGATGTGGTCCCAGCAAGGGAAAATAGTACTAAATGTTTGGAGATTTGTCTGTTAATTTGATTCGATGGTCTAATGGGGTGGGTAGGACTTTAATTTCTGGTTAACATTTCGTTGCGTGACTTTAGCGATAAAACCTCTGTTACAAATGGATGAGGGATTAGTTTGAGCATCCATTACGGCCCTATCTCGAAACACATCAGCGATGCTGTTGCCCACCTCCCTCCCTTTTCTGCCAACTGTCAACCAACTGTCCAAGCCAACTGTCCGGCCAGCTTTATCTTTAGATGACGTGTCCTCTCTGTGTCAGCAGTTTAGTCACTGTGCGTTCAGCTCCATCACAGTTGTCAGTGTCACGCATATGGATGTGCACGAGGAGTATTCAGTGCTGATGAGTGGAACATGGTTGTGTGTCGAGGGCTCAGCGCTACCGAATCCATGTTGATCCACCATCGGTTCACATAATTCTTTTACACACCTTCTCCTGTACATCCGTCCCCGCACTGCAGTGTGAAACAGTCATAGTGAGACAGCAAGTTGAGTTAGAGGACAGGAATCCAAGTTGTTGGCTAGTAGCTCAAAAGTTGACCGTCCTTGGGCAGCACAGGATGTTAGCTTTCGGTGGGCCCTTTACCTCAGTGCTGCTCTGTCAGCTTATAGGATTTCGTAAATGGGAGCACATTGATCAGGAGAAATCAATTGCGTCGCAGCTTGGCTGCCCCTTTATTGAAACGTCCTCCCACCATCCTCAATGCCCTCCCACTCTGTTACACCCAAGAGCGAGCATACACACACACACACCATCACTAACATCCCCTTGTTCTGCCTCTGCCTCCCTTGGCTGATGCAATCTAGGTCAGACAGCAATGAAGCTAGTAATGGAAAATAAAAGTGGTTACATAAGGCCTCTCTGCGCTTTGCACATCCAGTACCCAAATCAGCAGCCATGGGATGTCAGCTGGCCCATTGAAAATCAGCTTTATTTACCAAACAAGGAGGCTGGGGTAAAGAATTACAACAAATGAAGACAGGATGGCTTTAGCTAGAGACAGCACTGTGTCGAGTGTAGTATCAGACAGAAATGCCAGTTTTTAATTCACCACCGCACAGAGTTGAGCATAAAATCATAACCACACATGCTTTAAAACACCCAGGAGCTATTATGTTCCTCAGCCTAAAAGAAGATCATGTTTAAGACAGATTAAAAAACAAGTGTAATTATGAATTAAATAACAGTACAACCAAAATACTAGCTTTAGCTGCAGCACATCGCTCGTCATCATTACACAACCCTACACTTCCTTCCCAGCTCTGGGATGGAAGTTGGCTTTATGATGCAGGAAAATTCAATGACCACACACACAAGAGTGCCGAGATACCTGAGCCTTCTATAGTTTGCGTCAGCACCTCTTATGTGTAATCGCACCATCTCCCACTCGGTTCACTCCTTATATTCTCTCCTCTTCACATCTCCCTCATCTCCAGCTCCATCTCTACCACCCACTCACTCCCTCCCTCTCTTTTTTCTCTCTCTCTTTATCTTACCACCCTTTTCTCTTTCTCTTCCCATCTGCCTTCCTCCCTATCTTCATCCCTCTGCTTCTACCCTTCTTCCTCATCTGCCATTGCAGCTGTCCTGAGGTACAGCTGTACAGATATCGCTCAAGGGCTACCTTGTCTCTCTTGTTATTTTCCCCCTTGGACTGTGGTTTTCCTGCCACAAATTACTTGCCCCCCCCATATCCATCTCTCCCAACCCCCCAGTGGCAGCATGTGTTTTCCCTTTGGTGCTGCTCGATGTCTCTGTGTTAGATAACAGGTCCTTAGATTGCTACCGCAGGCCATGAGATCGCCATCTGCCCCATCACATTACTACATTCCTTTTTTGATACACACATCCATCCTCTTGTTCACTCTTTAGCTCTCCCTCTAAGGCATGCTCTGTCATTGGTTAATCTGCCCACAATCCCACCCCAAGGCTAATCCTCATGGTTACTTTGCCCTTCGTGTCCCTGACCTTCATTTCAATTTCCTCACAAATTTCTGGGTATTTTTTGTCACTTGTTAATAAAAATACATTTACCCTAGTTCTTACTATTTGTCCAGATCTTGTAACAGATCAGGAGATCTGTCACATTCACCACCAGCTTTCCCAGCCTCCTTCTTGTGCCGTAGTTGGTGAGCCACTAAGCTCCCCATAGAGCCTTGCACTGTCAGGAATGTCTGATCCTTTGGTAATCCTGTCTTGACAACACCTACATGGATATTGATCCATTTGCACACACGTGTGTACCAATAGAGTAGCAGCTACCATTAGCACCATCAGGAAAGCCATTGCTGGTTCGTGTGTGCCAGATCTTGCACTTTTTCTGCAAACATCAAAGCAGATATTTTACAGGGAATAGGAGCAACAAGGATGGATAAGAGGGACGGAGCATCAGCAGACTTATGTCCACCTCACCCCTCTTCTCGTCCTTTTCTTGTTCCCCCTCCAGCCTCAGTGTCTGACTGTGGCACCGCAAGAGATGATCTTTTGATACATGCAGGCTCCTTGAAGGCAAAGCTGCACAGTACACTAAATGTCTGCATTATGGATGACTGGCCATGGGTCCCCCCACTGCAATCCTGCTGCGTTGCTTATAACATACGCAACATTTTCCAAGGGCTTCCCTAAGGAAGAAAAGGAAACGCATACATACACAGAGTCACTTTCACACATACATACCCCTACTCCTCCCAGCCTTCAGTGGATATGTTTAGCACAGCAAGAAAGGTGTATGATAAATTATTTTTGAGCTGTTCAGCCTCAAGCTTCACTATCAAAATCATCTTTGATGTGGTCTAAATGCTAATATAAATGTTGCTGTAATACACAGCAGCAGAGCAAGAGGACATAAACACTAAATGAGTATTTTTGGTGCTTTTCATCAGCTAAATGCTGCGTTGTCTACTTATCAGAGTTTGCTTTTTCGTAATTGCAGTTTTTTGCTGATTAAATGTGCCTCATTGATCACCCATTGCAGGTAATGGAACCATTGACTTCCCAGAGTTCCTGACCATGATGGCCAGAAAAATGAAGGACACAGACAGCGAGGAGGAGATCCGCGAGGCTTTCCGGGTATTCGACAAGGTAAATAAGCTTTTAAGAGCATCATTAAGGAATTATAGCACAGCATCCGTGCTTTGCAAGCTGAAGTTTTGGTTTTGGTGGAACAAGAGGTCGAGGGGATGTTAAATAAGCCTGATAATTCAGAGCAAGGAGAGCTTGTTGTTTTCTTTGTCTGTTTTAAGATTTCTTTTTGGAGGGGAAAGAAATGCAGCAAATGCTTTGGTCATTCAGGGACTGAATAGCATCTGGGCTCGTGTGGTATGCGCCCTAACTTCTTGGTTATCAGGTTGCATGATAATGTAAATTTAGTACACCAGGCCAGGCTAGTGTTAAATTAAAGGAGAGCTATTCTATTCATTTCCAGCTCAGTGGTTTTTATTTTGGACTCTACTACAGTAGCTTTACACAATTCACACTTCAAAATAATCCTTAGTTGTCTTGTTCTTGGCCACTGTGAAACCCGTCAGTTCAGCCTCTGTGTGAAACAAGCTGCCTTTCTCCTTCCTTTAAGTCAGCCTTCTTCTTCCTTCCTAAACAGAAAGTTTGAACAGCAGGTGGGTCAAACTTCTTTAAGATGACCATTTTGGGATATCCTATTTCTTTGACATGAAGATCCAGGAATAGAATATGAGCATCTCTCATTGTAACAGTAGCCTATATATATGACAGAAAATAGATCCCCTTTAAGTTTAACCTGATGTAAAGAAAAAGCCATCTGTTCTTTTACTTCCTGCTTGCGTAACATCTACTGACATACCTTCTCATTACTCCACTTTCTTTCTTTTTTTTACCTGAGCAGTTGTCAGCCTGCGGGGTATTTGTTTTATTGTTTGATGCAATTGTTTCCATGCCACCTTTCTAGGATGGAAATGGCTACATTAGCGCCGCAGAGCTTCGTCACGTCATGACAAACCTGGGAGAGAAGCTAACGGACGAGGAGGTGGACGAGATGATCAGAGAAGCAGACATCGACGGAGACGGACAGGTCAACTACGAAGGTAAAAGACTGATGAGCGGGAAGGAAAGTGCATGCTAAAATGTCATGCTACACAAATAGCTTTAGTTTCTAGGCCAGGGTGCGAGCTTTTATTAAACAGGGAGAACGGAGCGCTTCATTTGCCAAACTGTATTTCTCTGAGGGCGACTGCAAGACAAGCCAGCCACACATTATATTAGTTATTAGATGGGGGGTATAGATGGAGTCTGCTGAAACAGAGATGGGAGAAAGCCATCCTTCTGAATTATCATCAGTGTGCCAGGAGCCTTTTCACTCTTTCTCCCTCGTCCTCCCTTCCTCCCACTGTTGGTCCCTTGGCACATTACACGAGAGACTGCGCTCATTTTCTAGAAGGCTGTTGATATATTATGAACAGTCCATAAGTCCTGGCTGCAAAGTGCCCTACTTCTACACTCTCATTGTAGCGCCGACTGAATACGTACTCCATGGACACGAAAACCTTCTTTTATTTATTCATTCTTGTCAGTTTGCGTGAGCGCGCGCGTATCGCCATCACATTTCTCCACAGCTGTAAGCACAACGCCAGAGCTTTTTAATCAAATGGGTTTAATGAGATGAACATGGAAGCTGTTTGGAAAGGGGACACTAATTAGTATGTGTGTTCTGAACCTGCTCAAGTTGATTAAAAAATTAATAAAGCATTGAACAATTTAGCAGGTGACTGCTCTTACTGGTAACAGGCTGTGCCAAAGCCTTACACCCAATGTCCTCATTGTCTCTTGTCCCCTCTCTCTCTTTCTCTGTTTGCAGAGTTTGTACAGATGATGACTGCAAAGTGAAGCTTGCCTGCCCCATCCTGCCCCCTCTTAGAAGAAAAACAAACAAAAAAAAAGATTAAAAAAAATCAAAATGTTTTACTTACCTCTTGGAAAAAATGTTCATTTATTCATACTGTTTCTGTATAGAAAATAATTGAATGTTGAAATAAAATATCCTTCTGTCCACACAGGAAAAATATAAAAACATACAAAAAATATCTGCATGAAAATGGTTAGTGATCCTGTCCCCTCCCCCCCGGAGATCAGTTTAGCATCAGTACTTAACAAGTAAAAATAATAACAACAAACCCTGTAACTACTACCTTCAGACTAAAGCGGAAGCATTTGGTGAACTCCTTCCAGTTCCATTTGCTAGTGGTAAATGTCTGGGCTGGCCATCTCTTCTTTCTCTCTGTTTTCTGTTCTTCATGCATGCAGCTTGAGACCGGAGCACTAACCTAACCCTCCTGACCCCACCCAGCCCTCCCTCACCTCCACCCCTCCTCCGGGCTACCAGAGCGTGCTGATTCCACTATAAGCTGTCCTCTTGTTGGTTTGGTACAGTTTTTTTGTATTTGGAGAGGAACTCTGTACTGTTAAGATGAGAGAATATAACAGGTTCTAACTCAAGCGTTAAAGTGGAACGGGACTTACTGTATGCTAGATAAAAAGTGAAAAAAAAAACAAACCCCACAATGTACAAAAAACATTTTCAAATGTTTGGCATGTTCTTTTGTTTTTGTTATGTTATTTGGACGGCCATCTTAGTAGTTGTGCGTCCTGCCCTTTGAAAGGAGGGGGGACTTAAAGAGTCTTACGGTGAGCTTTCGAATTTCTTTTTCTTATCTTTCTTTTTTCTCGCTGAGATGGAGTGTCTGTCCTCTTTTCTTGCAAGAGAGAATCACTGGCCTTCACTTTTCTTCTTCTGTTTCTCAACTCAGACGTGAGCATAGTGAGGGGTGTACTGTGTTCGCAGCGCGTGCTGTTAGGAGTGTCAGCACACCGGTCTTTGCAAATGTTCTTCTGAGTTCAGTTTACATTCATTCCAAGTTGTACATGCTAGTCTTTTTTTTTTTTTTTTTCAAATAAAAGACCATGAACTTTATCATGTCTTATGTCATTTTTCTTATGCTTGATTGTGAAAATGATCTATAAAGACAGCATAATGAGTCTGTATGTTGTTTACCGACTAGACAAATGTGTCAACAATAAATAATTATAATCATACTCCTCTCCATGTGCCGTGTCTTTGGGTGGTGCTGAGAAGGACTGGGTGGTGTGTGATACTCGTGCTCCATTACATGGCGGTGAGGTTTATGGGGAGCGAGCGCTCACAGGGGAGGGAGAGGCAGCAGGATGTGTTTGCTCTCCCGCTCAGCCGTGGATATACATACACATCCGTGACGCCTCTTCCCTCTCGAGACCCGGCTGGTTGCTAGGCAACAGGAGCATGCTGTAACTGGGATGTTGGGGGTTTTTGAAAAGGCAAGTGGGAGTTTGAATAAACCCTCCTGCTTTTTGCCAATGACTCCATGTTGGCTTGTCCTAGTAAGGCAAACCAGGCCACAACTCCACTGCTGTGCGTATATTTTACACAACAACACACGCACAGGCGACATAACAGGCAAGGAGCAAGCTCTCTGCTCAATACTACCTAAAGGTCTGAAAAGTAAAGCAAGACCTAAATTGTTTTACAGTATTTGGACTGTAATTTGACCGTGTTTGGAAAGGGGAAAAGATGTCACTACTCTCCTCCCAACAACACATATGTCTGGCAAGCTCGAGCTTGATGTGAAGACTTGCCTTAGACATATACATATACACAAAAAAAGCAGAGGGGTTGGAATCTGCTTTCAAAAGACAAAACACAGAACATTCTCTGCATACCTCATGTCATCATTATCTCTGCTGATCTGGTGTAAACTAGTTGGTATTTAGCTTCTGTGGACTCAGCCTTGCCCACGTTAATCAGATAAAAAAGGAAAGGGTGGGTAACAAGAAACAGCGCCACCCGACTACTGCCAGGAACTGGGAAGTATATCTAATTACAATCATGATGTTTTACTTGGAAGAAAACATAAACTCAGCTTTCCTGCTTTGCCCCTCCCTGCAGTACCAGATGAGCCAATAGCAACTGCTGTTGAGTTGATTGACAGCTGGGACCGTACCTCTGCCGTTTTAGGCACATCAGTTAGTCAGATGCTCCATCTGTGATTTTACTTTGAAAGGAAGATAAAAGAGGTCTTCATGAAGCACATAGACCAATAAAATCATGAATGGTGAGATAAATTAATAAAATCAATGTGTATTTGTGAAAGCCACCCCGTTGCTGTAACATTAAAACCTTGCATTAGTTTAATTTCAATCAAATGTATTTGAATTTACAGGGTTTTTCTTTTCTTTAACAGAGCTGCAGGCTTTTTCAGCACGACATCCTTGGATGTGTAGCTCCTGGTTGCCACTAGCCGTTGTCAATATGATAAGAGGGGCGCCTCAATTTCAACTATATGTATAGATATTCAATTTTTGTGTAATACACGGGGATATTCCTAATTAGAGCTATTTGAATTTATTAGAGCTATTTTGTTACATTTTGTAAATGTGAAATATATTGTATTATTTAATGTAGTTTGGTTAGCTACTGTTCTTGTAGCAACTGTGACCTCATAATTTTCACCTGGTATTAATAAATAAATAAATCTAATTTTGAAACTATGTTAAGACTGTGTCTGCTTTAAGGAGACTCTGTGTGCTAATAACATACAGCCAGATAACTGCTGCTTCTAACATGAGCTCTACAATTTGATGCCAAGAAGAAAAAATCCAGGCTCCTGTGTTAACCTAGTTTACTCAGCCTTACTGATGTCAGAGGAAAATGACCAGACTGCTTCAAGCTGACAGGAAGGCAACAGTAACACAAATAACCAGGTGTGCAGAAGAGCATATCTGAACGCACAACACAGCAAATCTTGAAGCAGATGGGCTGCAGAAGACCGCACCAAACACTGTCTGGTCTGAAGAGTCTCAGTTTTTGCTGCGACATTTAGATGCAACCATCGGAGTTTAGTGTAAACAACTTGAAAGAGCAGACACACCCTGCTTTCATGTTGTTTAATAACATGGAATGGTCCGGGCTACTGCTGGTGGTGTCATGGTGTGGTGAATCTTTTCTTCACCGACTGAGCGTCCTTTAAGCACCACAGCTTGATGCTGACCATTCCTTTATGATCACAGTGCACCCATCCTCTAATAGCAGGATAACACAAACCCAGATAATCTCAAACTGGTTTCTTGAACATGGCAATGAGTTCACTGCACTCAAATGGCCTTCACAGTCACCAGCTCTCAATCCAATACAGCACCTTCGAGACGTGGTGGGAAATTCAGATCCTGGATGTGCAGCTGACAAATCTGCAGCAACTGTGATACTATCATGTCTGTATGGTCCAAAATCTCTGTTGAATGATGCTAGCAAGGTGTACCCAATGAAGTGGTTGTTGACTGTATATTTAATAGATTTCTTTCTTCTTTTTTTTTAAAATAGTGAACAATAAGAATACAATCAATCTTTTGTCAACCAATGGAGCCATCAGCTTTTGTGACTGTAAGCTGTAAAGGTGTGCCTGCAGGCGCCTGTTTTTTTACCCCCAGCATCACTCAACACTTAAACACTAGCAGACCGACAACAAACATACAGCCACACTGGCTTGTTTGCCAACCAATGAAGAAAAACTATGCACATCCTCTGAACCAATCCCAGGAGAAGAGGGGTGTGCTTTCAGAGTGGAGGCTGTGGATTCTCTGGAAAAGGCCTCTCCCCTGGCTCTTTGGGAGAGGAAGGGACACCTGAGCACCCTGGGGGTTAAATTAAGAACATCAATATTTCACGTGTAAATGAAGCAGCTCACTGCAGAGGCGGTAATGCGAGAGGGACTGACCGGGCACGGATATCAAGTATCAACGCTGCTGGAAAGAACGGGCACGCTTTTAAGACAGGCCTATGACATACAGGAGTGTGTATCCTGCATATAGTAATGTCTGTGCGTGCATGTGTGTGTGTGTTGGAGGGCAGAGCTCTGTTGTCCAGCTGTAGTAACAAGTTAAGGAAGTGGATGAGCAGAGCTGACCTAGGCGTGCGATCAATATGACAAAGCTTCTAGTATTTTCTATAAGTTACACACACACACACACACACACACACGCTCGTTTTCAAATCTTAATCAGGACATCAAATTGACATAATGCTTACCCGAACCCTAAAACCACACTTTGAGCCTCAAAAATCCCTTCAAGTTCCACGAGTATAGTCGTATACCAATTTTTAGTCCTCACAAGGATGTTTAAACAAGCACACACACAGTTACAGAGGTCCATTAGCACCAGCTTAATGTGCTATATCGACCTAAACACGCATATTTTCCTTTGTGGTGGCTGTAAAGGTGGCAACATTTTAAAGGCCCACCTGTCTCCAGAGAGAAAGGCACAAAGCCACGAGCACTGTAATAAAGAAAGGCAGGCACGACCTTTTAGAACGGTTTGATCTTTACCCCTCGCGCTCACGCTGTGTACGTACTCACACGCGAACACGCGCTAATCACTTGGAAACTTTGTGTTTTGTGTAAGTGGAGACGTCACCTGCAGCAACACAAGGTCTTCCCCCAGCTGTTTTATGTTTTGCCTTTTGCTGTATTATTCATGGTAAAAAGAAAAAGAATAAAAAGGAAAGAGAGTCATAATGTTTTTGCAGCCTCACTGCTTATTATGGGCCTTTGAGGGTCATTTTCACCGTGCTGCACTAATGACGACTATAGAGGTGCCAGAGCAAAGCACGAAGGGGGGGTTCGGCTGTTCTTGTGTCATGGACTCTGCAATGCAGCGTGCTCTCCACCAGCACCATCCCACCAAACCCAGCTAAGCTCCCCCTCTAAATCAGTCCCGCTGCCTTTTCAATTACTGGGCCAGCGTCGGTCTCCGTCTCTCCAACTCCTTCTCTCGACGTCTAATAGCTCCATTTCTCTCCCTCTCTCTTTTTTTAATCCTCCGCCTTCTCTCGTTCCCTCCGTCTTGTCTTTTCTCACTGTCTCCCTCTCTTGTTCTCTCCCTCCCTCTTTCCCCCTCATTTACCTTGCTGTCTCATCTCTGCCTGCTCCATTTGTCTTACAGTGTATTTTTATGGACTCCAATCACTCTTCTAGCTTTTTTTTTTTTTTTTTTCCTTTTTTCTCAGGCC
>VOQK01016347.1:9475-28674 GCA_015052645.1 Benitochromis conjunctus
CTTGGTGTGTGCACGAGGGGAATGTCTGACAACTGCCAAGCCAACCTCTTAAATCCGTAGAAAGCGACTTAGTGCTTTCTTAGACAGTGTTGGTTACAAAAAGAAAAGTTTTATCTTTAGTATTAAAGTTTTAAAAGTTTCTCTATTTTCGTTTATTTTTTTAAATGAATGCAAGTCTTATAAAAACGCGATACTGATGACAAATTTCTTAGCTGTGAAATTTAAAGTGAGGGCACAGAAGACTTTGCCTTTAATTTCACTTCATTGGTTACCTTATTGCATAACTACAAAGCGTCATCTTGTGCGAGACATTTATCGAAGCCATGAGAGACGAACCTGTGACGTGCAAATCCTCCTGAGGCTCGTACATCAGGCTACACATTTTTGCAGCAGATATGTTGCTCTGTGCACTGCAGCTCAGAGAGCATGCTCGGGCAGTCTGTGAACAGTTGTGTCTTCCTGTCCTTGCACATTTGCACCTTGTTAGAAAGCCATGCGTCAATGAGAATATATATTTCACAAAAGATTTAACACCCGACGCTCAAAGATAAATAAATAAATAAATGTTCTGCACACAGCCTTTAAAGTTGTAATCCAATAGGATAAAGGAATGGCCACGACACCATCATTCTAAAGGACATATCACATCACATTTTTTTTCATCCTAGAAATATGTATGAGGGAAACCTGACAGTTACCATGACAACGCGCGATCATTTTAATCCCGGGCGCTCGCTCGTTTCCAGTCACCTTCAGAAACTTTTCACGCTGCTCGCGCTCCGGCTCAGCCTGTTCCCCGCCGTCACTGGTGCGTTTTCCAGCCCACGGAGCCACTCTGTACATTTGAGCACCACGCGCTCATCCGCGCCGTAGTCCTCCTCTTCCTCGTACTCCACGTCGTCGTACTTGTGCCGCTCATTCAAAAGTGAGATTTTCACAATTGAACTTATGTCTCCGAGCTCAGCGTCAGTGCTGTGTTTAGCGGTGACTCTGCCGCTGTGAGAGCCGTTTCTCTGCCTTTTGGGCACGTTCTCCCTCCTGCGTCTGGACTCCGCGGCTCCTCCGGGAGCCAAGGTGGCTCCACTCGCGGGATTTCTGGCGGCTGAACGTTGCCGGTGTCTCTCGCTGTTCCTCCGCTGCAGCAGGAGGACAGCCTCGGGTGTGAGAGTCAGGGTGAAACGGACCTCCTGTTGATCCTTGGTCCTCACAGGCTTCACCTGTGAGTCACTCTTTACAGAAGTGTGGCCGGAGTGCTTGTGCTGCTGCTGTCTTTTAGACAGACTGTCTGAGCTGGTGACAGGAGAGCTGCCCGTCTGGGTTGAAGGCAGCGAGCCCTCTCTTCGGTTTGCCCCTGACACTCCTTTAGTTGTTGGCAGATTACTCCTGGGCTGACTCTTCTTCCCCAGTTGTTTCAAGTTCAAAGCCAGTCTCTCCTTCACTGAGCCGCATTTGTCTTCTTTCAAAGCTTTAGCTTTGGTCACAGCAGATGAAGTGTTGTTGGTGGGTCTCTCCTTCCCAGCGAGTCCTGACACGGAGCGCGCGATGGACACTGGTGGTATGAACGGCATTTTGGCAACGCACAGCATCAAGTAGGAGAGGAGTTCACTTTTGCTTGTGAAGTGTCGAAAGAAAAAAGAAGAGGGGGCTAGGGAGGAAAGCGATTTACTGACGGAGGCGAGATACTCTGATGCATCTTCAGCCATGCAAGGATCAGCAGGCTGCAAGTGCGTCGCTGCCTCCTGGATTCACCAGTGCTCATCTACCCAGGAATAACATTTCCTGACACCTTATATCTGAGCTTTGAGGAGGAGGGTGTTGGCATGCTTTAAAAAGGAAAGGGCTTGTATGATGCTCATTACCCTGAGGCTCAAACATCTAAAATAAACCTACACCTAATCCTCCAGAGTGATTAGTGAGGGCACGTTTACTATGCACAGTACAGGTGCACATGCACGCCTAATCTTCGCTGGATGTTTGAAATAAAACAACAAAATAAAACATGAACGATGAGCATAGAACACATTTATTTAATAGGATTCTTTCACAATTTGATTAAAATGTCTAAAATATTGAATTCTACATGAAAGGAACTCATGTGCTCTTATGTCAAAACATGCATTTGTCTCCAGTAGTTGCGTGTTCACTCGAAGCACTGCTTCTTGTGCACGTGAAGAACCAGTCGACAACGTGGACAATTGTGATAGGCGTCCTTGAAGTGGTTTACAAAAAGTGGAATAAGGCAGCAGCCGAGCACCAACCTGTGAGGCGGAAAGAACCACACGCTGATATCTCACTTTTAGAAATGTGAGTGAATGTGTGATCGTTGCTGGGGTACAAAACAGAATGAGACTGAGGTGTTTGAATGCCTCTCACCCGCATAACACAAACACAAGACACATGAGCCATGCGAAAGTCCCAGCTTTAAAGGTGACCTCTGTGGTGACCTGAGTCCTGCAGGAGGGGCAGGTTGCCAGACCTGGAGAGCGTCGCAGCTCAGCTTCGTAGCTCACAAACTTTGCCCTGGGTGTACGTAAAGGGGCATCATACGCTGTTGAGAAGAGATTAAAAATCAATGCCAACATGTAACCTAAACAGGATAGCTGTTATTTCTGAATGTAAGACTACACTTTATTTTTTTTTAAAGCTTAGCAGCCACTGACACATGAACGGTCAAAACTATACCAGAGGAGAGAAACCGATCTAAAATCAGCAGCTTAAAGTAAGAAAATATGAAGCTAGGTTTAAACTTAACAGTGAGCAAAGAAAATGTGACATTCCTCATTCAAAATGAAGGTATAAGAAACTGTACCTGGTACAGCTGAGAGAATATAGTTGGGCAAGCAAACTCCTGAAGGTGAGGACGAGGAAGGCGGTTGTGGTGGCTGTGGTGGACGGGTGAAAGGTGAGTGGACTTTGTAGACTTTGACATCTTGACCCGATTTACGTTCCTCTGGAAAAACGGATAAACAGTGTGGATTTTGTTTTTCCAAGCACAGGAAAAACAGACTAAGCAAGGCTTGAGATGAGTCATTTTTACCTGGTAAGAAGTATGGCGTAGGTGTAGGAAATGGCTCATCCACATTTGACTCCATTTAACAGGTCTGAGGGAGCGTGAGAGGACAAACAAGAGAAAACTCCTAAAATGCACCTCCTGTGTTTGCGTCCAGCAGGGGTTCATCAGCAGATGTACCAGGTGCTGTTAATTGAATTTGCCTCTGATTGGTTCAAGAAGGTATTACCCACAGTTCAGTGGCACCATGAGCATGTTAAGCAGGTAGAAAGGTCTTTCAATGCTGGGGATAAATTTCCCCAAACAGCCATCTTGCTTAGTTTTATTCCATTGGAAACTGGTAAAAAAAATAAATAAATAAAAAAATCAAATTTTTGCACAGTAAAATCACTTTGTTTTTTAACACAAAGGATAATCTGTTCTTTATGATTAAGGTCAGATTTACTCTATTATGCAAAAATATTGACCCACACCTCATTTCTTTAGATTTGCTTTAGATGTTTATCTTCATCAGGGTTGCAGGGGGGAGCCTATGTATGCTTTCACTGCATTAACAGTGTATTTGTGATCGTTGTCATGCTGAATAATGAAGCCTGAAAAACGCTAATGAGATACTTGTCAGACTCTCCTGAATTCCAACATAGTGACGAGGATTTGGCCAAAAGTTTCACATTCGGATTCATCACTCCATCAGACCTGTTGCCAGTGATTTTCTGTCCAGTTCTTGTATAATTTGGCATACTTTGACCTTTTCCCTTCCTTAAGACCCTTCCGTTTTGACCCTTCCACTGAGACCATTTCGGATGAGGCTTCGGTGAACAGTAGATGAATTAACTAAAGGGCCACATGCATCTCTCAGATTCTTTGTAAGGTCTTTGCTAGATTTTTTTTTTTCCTGTTTTCTTTTGTCCTCCACTTTTCCAGTTTCCTCAAACATTTTAAGGACACACTGCCTATCATGCAGAGATATGCCAATTTTTCAGCTAAGAGCTCTTTGTTAATCACTTCTTTGGTGGAAAAATATGGGAAAAATAAAAATAAAAATTCCTCTCAAACTGTGTTCTTTGGCAATTTCTCTAGTTTAAACTAAAGAAACCAGAACAAATTGTGTTTGTTTTTTTGTGACAGGCTACTGGTAACAGCGCTTAAAGGTATAATTTAAAATAGTTTCTTGCTAAGTTATCTGTTAAGTTTAGACACAACACTGGTTCATACCTTGAGTTAGAAGCCTTTTTATGCTTGAATCCTTCTTAGGTCAGTAAGTGGCTTTATAAAAAGAAAGTGGATTAATAAAAAGAAAGAAAAACTCAGGTATCAGATTTAAAGACTAGACTGAAAATAAGTGAAACAGCAGCCAAAGCCCAAAGAAAAAGCCTGGAGTACTATTGCTCAAGTCCACTTTAAAAAGATGACATGAAAATCTGGCTCATTAAAAGCTAAATACGGAGAACCTAAGGATGAGTCAAGATTTTTACACAGTACCACATTCTCAAACAAAACACTTACATCATCTAAGCCCGACTAAGTCCTCTATTCGTGTTTAATGTAACACTGATACAGCGGCCACAAGTCTGTGCTGTTTTGTAACCGTTTAAAGCACTCTGGGTGTTTCTACGTGAGCCACTAGAGGAGCTCTTCTCGGGCTACGAGTAGCGTGAGATCCAGCGACGTGAACGAGGTTATTCACTTGAATGTAACAGCTAGCGTAATGATGCTAAGCTAGCTGTCAGCTTGGCATCCACGGGTTTTGCTGCCGAGTTTTAGCTACCGGATGCTCCCGGTCGTATCCTGCTGGCCGTCTTGACATTCCCCTTATCATTCCTGGACGAATTCGTGTCGACTGACCAGAGTCCGCGAATTCAGGTCCACTCCTGATCTAACCTTTCCCCCCGCTAGCGTGACTTAGCTCACCGGCTAACAAGAGTTCAACACTCGGGAGAACCGGACTGACGAGGTAAGTTAGCATACGGAGGCTAGTGGGATGGACAGGCTAATGGTGTAGCTGTCATCGGGAGTAAAGGTTTCTCTACGAGGAAAAAATAATCTTAGAAAGGAGGCCTTCTGGTAAGCGTGTGGACACACTCGTTGTCAGTATATCCCTCAAAATTCCCCACCTTGCTGTTAGGCCTGTGTAACACCGGCGAACTGTTGGCTAGCAATTTGATTGACTTGCTAGTAACGTTTTGCTAATGTTAATTTACCGAGTGAAGCAGCTGACCTAGTAATGGTAATATTACCGGAGCTAGCGTAACAAGTCCATATTGGTTAAGAAAAATGTTGTACGTCTGTTGGGGGGGGGGGAAAGGACTTAAGTGAAAGTCAGCTTTCTTAATTTGCCATCATTATTTAAGAGAAACTAGTAAAGGAAGCCTCTCGGTGACAGGGTTTATCTGAAGAATCCAAGCTAGCGGCTAACACGTACATTACGAGTTAGGTTGCTTTAAAAGTTAACAGTTAACTAGCTGTCCTGCTCGAGCAGTGAACCAGCAGCTTCCAGTATGTATGATGTAATGTGTATAGTTTTTAAGTCTACGGAGACATCGTTCAGGTCTCCTGCTGGCTGGGAGTGTGTTTGCCGTTTGTTACTAAAGCTGAGTTTTTGCCGTGTGTTTTTGCTTCGCAGAGTTCAACTTAAGGACCACACCCAAACATGTCCCTTCATCAGTTTCTGTTGGAACCCATCACCTGCCACGCATGGAACCGCGACAGGACACGTAAGGCTCTGAGATTGTAGCTATGATAAATGCTCATTTTTAACACAACACATTTCCAGGTCTTTGTCATCATTGGGTGATCAGATCACTAATAACAAAGACTGCTGTCAGAGGAATTTAATCCAAACAGAGATACGATTGATTCAGTTTATTTTGGGTAACACAGGTTGGAATTTGGCATGTGTCAGAAAACTGGTCTAACTTGTTTGTTATCTGTGTGCTCATCATGTTGACCAGCTGGTTTCTTCTGTTTTGTTTTGTTTTCCTTCAGAAATTGCCATCAGTCCCAATAACCATGAAGTTCATATCTACAAGAAGAGTGGCAACCAGTGGGTTAAGACCCATGAACTGAAGGAGCACAATGGCCACATTACAGGTTAATCAGGATGTTTTTAAGACTAATCTTTTTTTTTACTTATTTAATGTGACGTTTCAGTCCACGTCGCTTGCAACAAGTCAGTAAAATTAATGTTTTGGAAGAATTCTTTAACATCTAAAACCACAGCTAAGGTGGGATTGCGTGATCCTAAGGGGGTTCTTTTTATCTATGCTATTATTAGAGTTGTTAGTGACTGCATATTGGCTGTGTTATAGGCATTGACTGGGCTCCCAAAAGTGACCGCATAGTGACATGTGGAGCAGACCGTAATGCCTATGTGTGGTCCCAGAAGGAGGGGGTATGGAAGCCCACACTGGTCATCCTCAGGATCAACCGAGCAGCCACCTTCGTCAAGTGGTCTCCATTGGAGAACAAGTTTGCAGTGGGCAGCGGTGCTCGACTCATCTCTGTCTGCTACTTTGAGTCTGAGAACGATTGGTGAGACTGTTAATCCAGCAGTGGCATATGTTAAATCCATTGATGTTCTGGTGAATGTTGCGAATGATGTCTTTTTTTTCTTTCTTTTTTTTAAGTGCAGCGTTTAAGTTCAGTCTTGCCATTTATTTTGATTATTAGTGGATTATTTTGAGCACATACGTCCAGACCACACTGCTTGCTTTAGCTCAGTTTTCACACCTGTTTTAACAGGTCAGAGCAGCCAACACAGCCTGTGTGACTCGCTTATCTAAGGTGTGGCTTGAACATTCATACAGAAGTGCGTCATCAAGAGTTGGGAGGCATGTCTCTCTTAGCTGTTATAGACTGTGAAAAAATCTGTTGGTAGCCACAATGACTTGCTACCAATATCATTACAGAAATGATACTTGTCATTATAGTTATAGTATGGCTGTACCTGTAAATGTCATAAACACAAAAGTAGAGTTGATTTTTCTTATTTTTATTGCCATGTTATGATAGCATTTGAAGAAGAATGAGGGTGATACATGTGTGGTATGCAATCATAGCACAAACCCAGTGAAGGCTATAATTATGTGAGGACGTTAACAGAGCATTAGGTCAAGGGCAGCCTTTCTCTGGTGCTCCCTACTTAACTCTCTGGCAGAGAGAGCGGCGCTGCAAGGAAGTCGTCATGCAAAGGTAGAGGTAGGGGGTGTGGTCCAGTTCAAAACAAACTGGGAATTGAATGTCTTCACCTAGTGTAAGAGCAAAGTGCTGCATTCCAACCAGCTGATGAAGATACACTCCCAGGATTAAAGGACTTTTTCCTCCACCCTATACTTACTACTTGCCTTTTATTTTACTATGCTTCATAAGTGATGAGTAGTTGTTTGTTTGTTTTTGTTTTTTTTGAGGGGGGGGGTACATTTTTACATGTTCTGCTATAAAAACTTTGCTTCTTCATGCTTTCAGGTGGGTGAGCAAGCACATCAAAAAGCCAATTCGCTCCACCATCCTCAGTCTGGACTGGCATCCCAACAATGTCCTGCTGGCTGCTGGCTCATGCGACTTCAAGTGCAGGTAAAAGATGGGTCAGGAGATGAAAATTAGAGTATTGAAAACTAGCTGTTTTGTGATGCGGTTTTGTCGCGTCTCAATGTTTTTCGTGCTGCTCATCTCTTCTTCTCTGGCCTCTAGGGTGTTCTCAGCCTACATTAAAGAGGTGGAGGAGAAGCCAGGCCCCACACCCTGGGGCAGCAAGATGCCATTTGGGGCTGTGCTAGCAGAATTTGGAGGAGCAGGTCTGACCCCCTTTCCTTTTTCTTTTTTTTTTCCTTTTTTGTTGTTGTTGTTGTTGTCTTGTCCATTACAGTCGCTCTTTGACCTAACCAATTTGTGTGTGTATTTTGTGCCTTCTTAGGTGGAGGGGGTTGGGTCCACTCCGTCTCTTTTTCAGCTTCTGGTAACCGTCTGGCCTGGGTCAGCCACGACAGTACTGTCACAGTGGTGGACAGCTCTAAGACTGCCAGGTATGCTTAGTTCTTACCTGTACTCCTCTGATATACATATATAAGAAGTCACAATTAAAGCCTCCCTCTGTCGTCTGATAGATGTTCGGTCTGAACGTCAGCACATCTCGTGTAACTAGCATTGTCTCTCTGTACCTGATAGTGAACCTGTTAAATCCCACTAACAGAGATGATGCTAAAAATGTAAATGTAAAAAAACAAGTCATCTCAAGTGAGTAAGTTATAGAAAATAATGCAGAGAGTAAAAAAAAAACAATTTGCACTTTGAATTGTTAACATTGACCATAAAAGAGCAAATGTTGTGGCCTCAGTGCCATAAAGAGGTTACCCTTGTTGCATAATTATAAAACAGTGAGTGAAGTGAATGCATCCCAGTCTCATCTGAAATAAACCCTTTTCATTCATTTATAACTATCTCACAACTTCATCGTGTTGCCAAAGGTACCCATCCCATATTTTTCTTTAATATATATGATTTTTATTCCCCACTACATGAGAATATATTTTCATATAATCTCACTGTACCACTGTATAATGAGAGAATGGTTTTCATTAACTACAGGTGGATCCAAGGCTAGTGTGGTTTTAATTTTGGTGTGTTTAAACTATAATATTCAGTAGCCTGTGCCTGTGCTCTCTTTATCCTTTTATGTACAATCAAATCAGCTCACTCGGGCCAATTTATGTTGTTTGTGTTTAGTCCTTCACAGCTGAAGACGGAGTTCCTTCCTCTGCTCAGTGTCATTTTTATTTCAGAGAACAGTCTAGTAGCTGCGGTAAGAATAAAGCATACAGTGGCTGCATATTTCTTTGCACACATTTATAGTGATCAAGGAGCGTTGTAGTAACTCTGCTGTCCCCCTCTTCAGGGTCACGACTGTTGCCCCATGCTGTTCCGTTGTGATGACGGTGGAGCGCTGACGTTTGTGACAAAGCTCGACCTCCCCAAGCAGAGCATCCAGAGGAACATCTCTGCCATGGAGCGCTTCAGGAACATGGACAAGAGAGCCACCACTGAGGACCGCAACACTGCCCTGGACACACTGCACCAGAACAGCATCACGTAGGTCACCCAGAAAACTAATGCATGCATGGCTAATGCAAACATTGAAATGGTAATTTTGGAGACTATATGTCTTATGGTGCAGTTGGAATTATATTATGAATCATATGAATTTTAACCAACACTACATCTCCAAATTTTAGCACTATACAAAACACAGATGGGTTTTGATTTCAATACTAGCTTGGTGGTAATTGAGCACTTAAAGTGCTGAATCGATGCTGTTAGGCATCACATGTTTGAGGGAACAGATGATATTAGGAGCTTTCCATTGTTCTGCATCCACTTCTATTATTATTTTTTCTATTCTTTGTACATAAAAACATGTTTTGCAACAACCTTTACATACTGTGTTTGAAAAGTATATAGTCTGTGCTAATGTGCACGCTTCATGTGGCGTAAAACTGTCTCCCTTGAGCAATCAGACATTGTGCAGACAAAATTTGGATGAGCAGTAGACTGGTGTTAGACACATGACTCATCACTCAAAGTAAAATGCAGAGCCATAACTTCCTGCTGGAAGAAGCTTATTTGAATTCACTCTGACGCGATCTCTGGTGTCAGATCTGTTCAGCTTCACGTGTTTTCAAACAGGAAGCCTTTTTATCTCCTGTAGGTCGCATGTCAGTTTTATTTATGTAGTGCTTTTTATTGGTTTAAGGTGTAGTTTGGCATTGCAACACTCAAATGTGACAAAGAGGTCCAGCAGTAATAGCTGATATTTTGAGAAACAAGTTTGTTTACTTTCTTCAGTGTGATAAGATTATTCATTTTACTTTGAATGTACAGTAAGGGCACCAGACTTCAGAGTTTTGTTTTTGTTTTCCCCAGAAGAGTTTACTGCTGCAACTAAAAAAACTTGTAGGTCAAGTCAAGCATCAGCATCTTGAATGCTGTCGTAGCAATGTTTGCACAGAATGGAATCTACTCGGTCTTAATTTGCTTCATGCTTATCTAACACTGCGTGTAACACGCCTCAGCCTGATAGCAGGGAGTGAATGTGGTGAAAGCAAGGACTCAAAGGAAAAACAGGGAAACGAGAGACAAAAAAAATGTGTGCAAAGAAAAGCAGGTTACCCAGAAGCTCCTATTCATATTTGAAAATTGCACACAGTGAAGTTTTGTCCAGTAAAGAAGAAGAAGATTAAAAGCACCTGTACGTGTGTTCCCTTTTCATTGTTTTACTGAATCCATTCAGGATGGTGTGGTGGTGTTGTCCACCTAATATATGATATTTCAGTCACAACCACAGACTTCCTGGAGCCTCTTTGTCACCACTACCATTTAAGTAGGAGCAGATAAGCATTTTAGCATATTTCTCACCAAGATCACAACTTTGTCCATGCATCACAACGATAACAAGGAGGGCTCGTCAACATAATCACCTCTGTGTGTTTGTTTTTCAGCCAAGTGTCTATCTATGAGGGAGACAAAAGGGATTGTCGCAAGTTCTGCACCACAGGTATCGATGGAGCAATGACCATTTGGGACTTCAAGGTAAAAATGCACATGAACAGTGTTTTTGTTTGTTTTTATGACTTGACTTCCATCACTAACTCTCTGTCATGTGTTTTCCTCCTCAGAGTCTAGAAGCTTCTATCCAGGGTCTCCGCATCATGTGAAGAAACCTCGTGATCGAACGGAGAGACGCTGCGGCCTCACTTCTCCCCTTTTTCCTCCCTCGCCCTCACCCCTCTTGCCCCTTTTCCGTCTCGCCCCGGCCTTCCCTCCACTCCCGCGACGCAGCCAGTAACATACATACTTTATCGAGTGTCTGCTGAAGCACTGATCAGACCATAACACACTCTTGTGAGTGTGTGCTTACACTCACTCACACACACACTCACTACACACTGAGCTGACGTGTGACTTCACTGTTAATTTTTTTTCCCCGTTTTGTTTGTTTTTAAATGAAGGTTAACCAGGTGTCAAAGTGGGAAGGTCCTCTGACACGTATTAGACGTGACGTGAAATGTGTGTTTTTATGTTCTCTAACCTCCTGTACCAAAAGTTGAACACTAAAAGGTGCATTTTATCCAAAATTCAGACTGTATTCCACCTCAGGCTAACCTTAACATGCGCTCTGAATATCAGCATTTAGTAGACCAAAAGTAGACATGTTTTACTGGAGGATAGTTAATATTCTTCAGCAGGTGAAGGTGTTATCACTAGGACCCGGGGTTACTGATATTCTGAGTACATGTTGCTGGTTGGCTTTTGGGAGTTGTACAGAATCTGATGGTGGAGAGAGAAAGCAGCTGTCTGAACTCTGTGTGGAGTGACGGCTGGCCAACACTAGGCTCTGTAGCTCCTACACTAAAACCACACAAGATGGAGGATTTCTATGTAACTGATCATGAGGTAGACATGAAATAAAGATGAAATACATTTACAGTACTCAACTCAAATGACTGTGCTCTTCCTTTGTGTCTGTGGACAGATGGTAGTTTGTGTGTCAAATTTACAGTATGCAATCCATTTTTTTGCTTGTTGACTTGGAAAAAATAACATGTCATAGGTTAGTGAAGTCCCAGCTAAACTCAAATCTAGAAGGAGTTTCTGAAAAATTCTGGAACATTGTTTTCCTGTGTGGATTTTTAGTAAACGAGGTCACATCTCCTCTCTGTGTCGGCGTCTCCGCCATGATTTTTGCTCATTCAGCCAAAGGACGGATGAACAAGTTGGCCGTCCCTCCACAGTTCACTAGGATTGCTATTCCTAGAGTATCGGTCAGGTTTTACAGAAAAGTGCACACATCGATCGCATATTGGGTCTTTACTTAAACTGTGCTGAAGGTTTATATTTGGTCCAGTTTCACAGGAATTAACTTCTCATCCTAGCATTTTAGTGAACCAAGATAAAGTTGTCCTGGATACAACCGTTTTCAAGACTTCCTGCATTCTCTGTGCATTTTAATTCTCATTATTTTGTTCAGTACAGCCAACCAATACAATCAAAGTTGTCACTTTCTTTCCCCATACTTTACCCATTACAGTGAAGAGTCGTCAGTCGGATGACGTAGTAAGCCCTTGAAAGTCTGAACCATTAAATAATTTCCAGAAAATTCACATTTCTGAGCCGCCTGACAACTTTACAAACAGTATATATAATAAATTTGCATGTATAAGTTCAGCTCCATGTGAGTCATACAGATAATATAGAGGTTTTCTATGTGTCAAATATGATGCGCTTGGCTTTAAGAAGGAATTCATGTTTCCTCCCAAGATCACGAGAATGGGTGTTTCACTCGTTGGGTGAATGTGTAAACCGCTACCACTGTGGATCTTTAAAATATCCTAATTACTTTCCACACATACTCCTGCACAATCAGTCTAACTGCAATTGTACAAGCATGTAGCTGAACAAAGAAAAAGTGTCGTTTATATTAAAAAAAAAAAAAAACGGGTTGACAGTATTTTGGCAATATTTGAAGTCATTAAAGTCACAAAATAAAAAAAAAATAATGCAGTGGTCTCCCAATAAAACTTGGGAAATGAAATGAAGGGTCTTAACAGTGTGTATGTGATTTATGCCCATTTGAAGTTCCCTAACTTCAAATTGGAAACAAAAGTACCTGTAAACAGAGCAGCTAACACATAGAAACAAGTAAGCACCAGCTTCTAGGCTCTCACTGACTGCCAGTTTTATGCTTTTCCTTTTAATCCCAAATGGAAATTATGAGTAAGGAAAATCTACCGCTGGCAAGAAAAAAGGGATTAAGGCAACATGTGCTTCTCTAAAAGCATGAAAACGCATATGGAAAGATTAAAGGAACGCTTTGACATAGCAGTTAACGTCTAATGAATAGTTGAAGCATTAGAAGGCTGGGGGGGTCGAAGAGACTGAGACTGATTTCAGATTTATAAACATAACAAGAGCTCCAGTGGTTTCCACACACACTGTTTGCAAGTGATTGTGCAATAAAAAGCAAATTAACTTGTTTTTATAGCTAAATGTTTGAGGTTGCACTGCAGTGATGCAACGGGGTGAAACTAGTTGGTGTGCGATCATAAAAAGATGAATGAACACGAACAGAACACTAAAAATGTAGACAAATAATAGCAAATCCAGTGTACAGCAAAGCCCTTTCTCCTCCTGATGCCACCCTCTCCTCCCTGCACATTCCTCCCTCCTCTTTTGCTTCCTCCTTTTTCTTCATGCAGACAGCCCCGTACGCCCTCCCCCTTCTTTTCCGTGTCTTTCATGCTTTTCTTTTTTTTTTGCTTCCCCCCTCAGATTCAGCCTCCTCCTTTGTGTATAACATTGTATTGTATCCATGCCCCTCCCTCTTTTACTACTTTTAACACTTTTTTCTGTTTCTGTTTAAAAATGTTAAACTTCAATTAAAGAAAAAGTAAAGATTTGCCCCCCCTTCTCTTACATTTCTCACACCACGCCCCGATTTCTTTATTTCCACCCTCAGGACTGAAAAACCTGCAGAAACTTCCTGCCCGTCTCCCCTCTCTGAGCTTCACTGTACCCTCCTCCACTCCCTCCCCTCTGACCTCTCCTCCCCTCTCTCTCTTCAGCTCAGCTTCTCTCTCTTCCTGCGCTCACTCTGTCGTTGGCGTTCGCGTTGACTGGCCAGAGTCCGCGAGCTGAACACCCTCCACTTTATTTGATCCGCTACTTTTTTCTGCCTTCTCTCCTTTCTTTTGTTTTTCTTTTACTTTCTCCCATCTCTTCAGCTCACACATTCATCTTTGTCCTGCCCTCGGGGGTAAGTAGCCTAGAAAATATTTAACAGTTGACTGAGTGTGCTTAGGCATGTCGTACTCACTCACACACCCACCCACCCACACATACACACATATTTGAGTATAATGCATTTTCAGCAAAGAAATATTCAAAGCGTGCTACAGGCTATTGTGCTTCCCACATATTTGTGTTTTAGTGTTTGTATAGTAGCTGATAGAAATGAGAGAAATTTGATAGTTTTTTTCCCGGTTGCTTCCTCTAATGGTTGAGTGTCTTTCTCTTTTTTTTGTGGGGATGTGTGTTACGTTGAACCTGCATAGTTTCTGTCATTCCTCTGAAAGTCTGGATTTGATTAACACGCTCTAAGTGAGATAAGTTTAGTGTGTTTCACTCACAAACAGAGTTTAAGTCAGCTTATTATGTGTCAAACACTTTGGATCATCTCATGGTTTCATTCAATAAAAATACTTTTACATTTCTTCGTGTACTTCAACACTTCCTGCTTTCAACATGTAATGCAACTTCTGTTTTTTTCTTTAAAGACTTGACAGCCCACCAGCCTCTGGTTCCTCTCCCACTACTTCCTGATCTTCTTCTAACATCTGATTGGTCATGGCGTACCACAGCTTCCTGCTTGAACCAATTAGCTGCCATGCCTGGAACAAAGATCGATCCCGTAAGTCTGCCCGCCCTCTCTGATTGGTCACTTTTTTGCTCTTCAGTGACGTCCAGTGGTCTCATCTTTGAGCTGAGCATGACGTCACGGGTGCATATTGCTCTGACTAGAGTCTGTGACAGAGTGGTGTAATAGGCCGAGGTTTGCAACTGGCTCCCAGGTGGGAGAAGGTATTTCCTGTTTCCTGTAACAGCGACGGCGACGTCTGGAGGCCTCTCTGAGTGGTTCTTACGCTCCGTTAGTTGGAGGAAACCAGAGCCTTATATGGATGTTTTTCATCAGTGCTTTGGTTTCTGGGCAAAGCGGATGTAAGAGACGCTTAACCCAGGCTGTTCGAGTTTCACTCAGGTTTGCAAGATGAACAGTTTAGTCATCCTGTGAAAAAGAAAATGCACACCAAAGTAAGCCACACTGCTGTTCTAGGACAAACACTGCTCTACTGACTCATCTGCTGACTAAAACATCCAGCCTTTGCTACAACGTTATGAAAAAGGAAGGTCGCAGGTCTTGTGCGCTTTCTATTTAAAGATGCTGTGTGTCTGTATGCTGCCTCCAGGCTCATACATACAGTGTTTTTTTTTTTTCTCTTCTCATGTGCCCACTCAGCTCTTCTGTGTTACTCCCCACTGAGCAGCCCGCTGTAAAACTTCTCGTGTCAGTCACGCTGTACTTTGTCCATGATGATTATTGTGTTTGTACGGTTGACCATCTGTGCTGATATGGTTTGAAACACAAACTTCTTTGTTTCTGCTACAGAGATTGCCCTGTGCCCCAACAACCATGAGGTCCACATCTATAAGAAAGATGGGACCAAATGGACCAAAATCCATGAGCTGAAGGAGCACAACGGGCAGGTGACAGGTGAGACACAGCAACACCAAAACTAGTTAGGGACTTCCTGACATTGCCTTATTTCCCAAGGGCCTTATCCTGTGGTACAAAATAAATCAAGCTGAAGGAACATTTCCACATCTCTATGTGATTATTAATGTTCATTTGCATAATGTCTTTAACGCCAAGCATCAGATCAGCCATTCCCAAAGTCAAGAGTGCTGCGGCCTCCTTAAAAACCAGGAAAGCCCACAATCTCTAATCTTTAGTCTAATCAGAACACAAGAGGAAGTCATGTACTTCCTTGAAAATGTTATTCAAAAAACACAAACAACACAGGCTGTTGGCTGTAAATTGCTAGTGCTACCCAGTCATATAGAAAGCGTTTAGGCCACTGTGTGACCCACCTGCCACTGGGACACAAACTTCAAAACAAGAGCAGATAAATATGTAACTGTACATACTTGTGAGTAATTTTAAAGTGAATTTCTGGTGTTACTGCAGCCCACCTGCAGTACCTTCACAGCACACCAGGGGCGACTCAGATTAGCAGAGGTGACAGATGGCACATAGCTACCAGCCTACACCTGCCCCTATCAAAGTGCCCATTCCCATAATAATGCATTACTTTAAGCTTTAACACAAACTTCCACTGAGACTTCACTGGTTTCACAATTTCCTGTCATTGTCTTAAGCTACCCTGATCAGCTGCTGCCTATAGATTCCCAGTGTGTATAAAGATATTAAAGTACATCCCAGAAAAACCACTCTCTATAGACTTTTAGCCAGTTATTTAGTTTGCATTGCATTTGAGACATTTGATAACAGCGGAGCTCTTCGTTCTTTTCTCCCCATTTGATGTAATGTAGAGAAGTGAGTGGAAATTTGGAAAATTTTATCTCGCAGGTATCGACTGGGCTCCAGAAAGTAACCGTATAGTTACCTGTGGAGCGGACCGTAACGCCTACGTGTGGACCCTGAAAGAGGGAACGTGGAAGCCCACCCTGGTCATTCTCAGGATCAACCGTGCCGCTCGCTGTGTGAAATGGTCACCCAAAGAGAATAAGTTTGCTGTTGGCAGTGGCTCTCGTCTCATCTCCGTCTGCTATTTTGAGCAGGAAAACGACTGGTGAGATTGGAGGGAATTCATTAATATATGCAGAAAGCTTTATTTGAATATTAACAAGCGCCGTTGGAGAGATTTTAGCAACCACGTCTTGTTACCTGCAGGTGGGTGTGTAAGCACATTAAGAAGCCAATCCGCTCTACAATCCTGAGTTTGGACTGGCACCCCAACAACGCTTTGCTGGCTGCTGGATCCTGTGACTTCAAATGCAGGTGTGTCAGACAGGCTTAACTTTCAGCTTTATTAAATCTAAAGCTTCGTGTACAGCCCAAGTGAAACACTGACGCTACTCCTGGGTATAAAAAAAAGGAATTTCCTGATATATGGCATGTGGGTTTCAAAATAACAACATATCTCCACCCTCACTCTCACAGAGTGTTTTCAGCCTACATAAAGGAGGTGGAGGAGAAGCCTGGCCCCACTCCCTGGGGTAGCAAGATGCCCTTTGGGGAGTTGCTCTTTGAGTCCGGAGGGTCTCCAGCAGTAGCGCAGACTTCAGGAGGAAGTGGCGGCTGGGTGCACAGCGTGTGCTTCTCGCACTCTGGCAACCGCCTGGCCTGGACCTCCCATGACTCAACTCTGTGTGTGGCTGAGGGCGGCAAGAACGGCACGTAAGTAAAGGCAGAGCAGCGTAGCTGGGAGTGTCGGTGTGTTTACCTTTCTTCGCGTGCTGCACTCTGACTTTTTGCTATAACTTCCACAGGTTGACCAGTCTCAGCTCACAGACACTTCCTCTGCTCTGTGTCACCTTCATTACTGAGAACAGCTTGGTAGCAGCTGTGAGTATTCATTTATTCAGCACACACAGCAATTCCTTTAATTTAATTTAAGGTAATTTTTTAATTTTATATCCCAAACTTTTCTGGCCCAGTGTCTCCATATAAATATTGTAAATAAATGAATAGAGTTAAAAAAAAAAAGGGGTTGAGCTTTCTGGCTGTATCTAATCTAGCATCCAGAATAACAATAGTCTCTCATATTTCCATCCTGATATTGTAATATCTCCTTGTTGTATGCCTATTCCTCCAGGGCCATGATTGTTACCCGGTGCTGTTTGTGTATGACGGTGCCAAAGGCAGCTTGACATTTGGTGGCAAGCTGGATGTTCCTAAGCAGGCGGCCCAAAAGGGCATCAGCGCCAGGGATCGTTTTAAGAACCTGGACCGCCGGGGCTCGGAGACCCAGAACACCGACAAGGACCTGAACACTCTCCACAAGAACAGCATCAGGTCAGGAGAAAACAAGTGCTTCATATCCAGGATAAAAAACCAAAACCCAAAAACCGAGTGGTGATGTGCGGATGGGTATGACAGGGGGTTTGGTTACAGTGATTTGTTTTTCAAATACAGCTATGACAACCATAAAACAAATGATATTATGTTACTAGCCAGCTTTTTTCACATCTCAAACAATATTTCAGCCAAATCTCGGTGCTGGAAGGAGGAAGAAACCAGTGCACCAAGTTCTGCACCACTGGTATGGATGGAGGAATGGGCATTTGGGATGTCAAGGTAACACACACACACACACACTCACACAAACAGACACACACAGACATGCAGTCAGATTACCAGGTATTGACTACCACAGTAATTTCACATGCCTGTCAATGTCTTTTCAGTCTCTGGAGTCTGCCATGAAGGACTTGAAGATAGTCTAAACTGAAGTTTACATTTCTCCAACCAAAGTTGCTTCCGGAGTTACCGAGAAAAACTGCTGCCTTATTACCCAAAGCTTCTTGGCCTTATTTTATATGCAGGTTCAACGAACAGACTTCAGGCCAAACGGCGTTTGCGATCTCTCTGAAGCTCTAAGCTGAGCTTGTTACATTCAATTCTGTAAACAGAGGGACTGACCACATGTCTGCAAACGGTACTTAATGACTTAGATTAGAGCTCAGCCTGAGCTGACTGCTTAAAGCAGGCATTTTCTATTAATCAGAATGAAATGCTGCAATAATTGTTAAACGCTTATGCTGGTCATAATATGCATTTAATAAAAGATTGCTATAATAAAATACAGTGCTCAGTAGAATCTGGTTTGTGTGTGTCTGTGTGTATGTGTGCGTGCGTGTGTGTGTGTGTGTTTTTAAATCTGGTTAAAGGAATTTGAACCTGGCAGTTCATTGTGTATTTGTCTATACAGATGGCCAACTTAAGTTCAAAGTTCAGACACTCACAGTTTTAACTGAGCAAAGTCAGTGTCTCGTGTGACGCAGCCTGGGGGAAAGCTAATGTTTTGTATAAAAACAATGTTGTAATGCAATATAATATTCACATTTATAAAATTTACATCATCCTAAAACGTACTGGTTAGATAACATAATTCTTCAAATTAACGAGCAAAGGTTTGAAAAAATAAATCACGAGTATAAAACAACAATTTTACAGGCTTCTTGGTGTTATATATCAGACAGTTTGGTGATGCCCTACTATGCACACATTTCATTAAAGTAATGAATTTGTTAACCTCTTCAGACCAAATCTCTGGCACATTTTCCTGGCATTACTTTGTCCTGAATAAAAACTATCTGACCGAGTCTTTCAGTTAAAGCGAACAGCAAGAATTTCTGTTGCTGCTGTTGTGCCTGTAAAATCAGGTCAAATCAGGTGGACAGAACCGTGGGATCATTACACCTGTAATGTTGAGTTTACCCATCCCTGCTACTTTCAAACCCCACTGCCACTACTGGTGTGTAGTTCAGTGTGCCTAAGAGTAATGAACATTTGTATGTGAGAGACAGGATCAACACGAGTCAACATGCTCATGTACGC
>VOQK01016349.1:38624-50017 GCA_015052645.1 Benitochromis conjunctus
TGTATTTTGTCCATGACTCTGACTCCATTGTTTCCAGCACGCTGAGCACCATCTGCTGCACCAGTAGCAGAGTAGCATCACAGTTGAGCAAACAGTGCTGTTTTCCCAATAAACTGCTAGTTTCTAGTTTGTGAAATGTATAACTTCAAAAATAATAAACAACCCAAATGTTTTCCCTTTAAAGTACACCTCAGTATATATGTATATGCCCATGTAAAAAAAAAAGTGTTCACGTGACTGTATGGAGACATGATTAAGTACACTTCATCATCCAGTAGCTCGTGGGACCACTTTAAACAGCAATAACATGAACTCAGAACTTTCTCTGTGATTTCATCAGTCTGTCACATCACTGTAGAGGGATTTTCCTGCAATCTTCTTTATAACATAGCTTCAGTTCATTGATATTTGACAGTCAGTCATTCATGCAAAGCTCTCTTAAGGCAAAATTCTGGTCGACTCAATGACTGTAAGGTGCCCGGGGCCCTGCGGCAGCAAAACTAGCTCAAATTATCACCCCTCCACCTCTGTGCTTGACAGCTGGTATGAGGTGTTTGTAGCTGCATCATGGCCAAACATCTCCACTTTGTTCTCATCTGTCTAAAGGATACTGTTCCACAAGCTTTGTTCAGTTAAAACTTTGCAAAGCTAAAATGTGTTATTGTTCTTTTTTAATTACTATTTATTTGTGTATTTTTTACCAAAAAAACCCAAACAAACAAACTAGGCTTTCTCCTGGTAACCCTTCCAAACAAGCCATCCTTGTTCCGTCTTTTTCTGACTGTTCTTCCATGAATGTTAGTATTTAACATTCTAACTGTGGCCCGTAGAGTCTGACATGTAGCTCTTGTGTTTGTTGCAATTTCTCTGAGCAGTGATTGGTCTGACGCTGGGCTGGATTTGCTGCGACCTGCACTTCTGGAAGGATTGTGGTATTGTGTTAACACACGCCTGAATGCTCCAGACCAGCAAACTGACAAAACTTCTGCTTTTATAGAGGCTTAATAATAATAATAATAATAAATTAATCAAGTACATTTTATTAGCAGCACCTGGGTACCCTGTTATTAAAGCATGAAGTTTATTAGATTTTCTCAGGACTGCATAGAGTCGTAAAAAAACTTTCATTTTCGTGTGAAATATCAGCTGACCCTGATATATTAATGCCGGATTTGTGTTTTACTTCCTAAAAACCTCTAGTAACAGTGCGGGTTTCTAATAAGAGTTAAAAAACATGAATTATTTGCTTTTAAAAAGTTCAAATAGTGCTGGGCCACAATAAAACTAATTACAAAATTCTTAAATAACAGACTTGTTTACACAAGAAAGTCAGGGAAAGGTGTTCAGTATTAAATTTTTTTTTTTTTTTACGTGCGTTCCTCTAAACAAATGTGAAGTCCTACCTTTGACTGAACCTGCCAAGTAGGCTTTCCGAACATCGTAGTCCTTAATGAGAAATGAGCCGTTTTCGTCGCTCTGACAGATTCCTTTGGTGAGGACGGTGATGTATGCTTCCATCATTTTCACCGGACTGCCGTGTTTGACATACATCCTGAGAGATAAATTTAACCGCGTGAGTTCCATCCAAAGCACAAAGACATAAAGTGATGCTTCATATTCATAATTGTCACCTGCAGAGTATTCTACTGAGTGCAGCATATTTCTCAGGGTTGAAGTCTTTTGCTGTAACAACTACTGAAAAATGAGTGACCTTGATGAGGAGGAGAGACAACAAAGAAATATTTTAAAGAAATGCTCATCTATGAAGGGATGAACAGATTATATGTGACAAAGAGGATGAAGCTAATGCCCGGATAAAGACACCTTACCTTGTTTAGTGCTGTCGGCTCCTGTACTTCCATTGTAGTAATGTAATACCAGGTACGAGAGAACTGACCAAACACAAAGGTGTGAAAGTCACGGCCATCGTGCGTCAGGCAGCACTTGCTGAGCAGGACTTCCCTTAGTTCGTCACCCACAGATGGATAGCACCACACCCACAAAGTGTCTCCATTCACATCTTTCTCTGAAGGAGGGGAAATAAAAGCAACATGTATGACTCCTAATTCATGTCAGGAGAAAGAAATGCATTCAGACTGGACTTTCAGGGTCTTCTAAGAGCATCACTACCAATAATGAGGTTACTGGAGGCGCTCAGGAACCCACACGGAGCCATTCAGGCTGAACATACAGGAGCAATAAACCAGTGAGGGGACATTCTCGGATCACAGTAGTATCATGTGATTGTCCTGCATGTTCAGCGGATCTGAGACGCCGACTTCGCTTTAAAAAAAAGAGACAAAAGAATGACCTGGGAACCGAAACTTACCGATTAATCCCACGCTTAACATAAGCTGCGTTTCAGTCGTTGCCATATTCCATACCTGAAACAGTTCATTAGCACAAGTTAACTGGAGAGCAGCCACCGACCGTCTTCTTCTGCGGACATAGACGCAACAGGAAAGTTACCTTGAGAGCTCATGCGAGATCAGAATGCCAGATAGCGATGCTGGATGGGTTTAAATGGACAGAAAGTAGGCTAAAACTTGCCAGCGGTCTGATTCAGATGATTTCTACTGCTGTGAACAGACATTTCCTCTCTCTGTGCGAAGCTGCTTCCCTCTTCCGGGACAGGAGGGCTGTGCAGGGAGGAGCCATGCAGCTCACAGCCAATCACAGCTTGTGGTAATGCAGCCGTAACGGTGCGTTCATGGTAGCTCACAAAATGCCAGTTGTATTCACGGACGGCAGGAAAATACAGATTAAAATTTTTTATGAGCCATTGACAACCTATATTTATTTAATCTTATCAATTAGCATTTCACATTAGGATATGATAGAAAAGTCTATGTTTGCACTTAATCTCTAGCACTGATATATGTTTTTGAAAGTAAAACTAAACTTTTATGATTGTATATTGTAAGTGGCAATATTGGACAGGCAGTGGAGCACATCTCCAACATAATAATTATATTTATCCAGCTAATAACTGTATTCTATTTAGCTTTAAATTATCGTTTATTCATTTATTTTTTTGTATGTTACTTATTGGGCTAATTTTTTTTGTTATATTCCGTTTTACTGAGTTATTCGACTTTGTTAGGCTATTGTTTCATTGTTTTATTGGTTGTATTTGCTCTTGGCTACATATACACAGGAATTTACTAACTTTGGGGTAAACTGGGCTCTTTCTTATCTTATTTCACACTCTTAAATGAATAGAAAATATATTTTATCTATTGAGACAAAGTCTCTCGACCCCTATATTACAAAAGATATATATATATATACACATTAAAATAAAATACAAGCGAAATAAAACTGCTGTGGAAATTGTTGCTCATTCTTCTAGGCTAGTAGCACGGTTAGAATCAGGTTTTGACAGAGGTTGTGTGGCTTTTCTTTGATCATATCCACATTGATTAAATCGATCTTTTTTTGAGTTGATTTGTTTTCTGAGTAGCACTCGAAGGTACCATGGAGGGGGACACATACGGGAACTTTATACCATCAGAGTTGCCAGGTTTGTTTAAAGCCCTCACTTGGGTAGTTTAGATTTTACATTGCTGTTCTACTTTCTAAAGTAGACCAGTGACATCAGACGGCCACTGGTGATAACGCTATATACACTTTTATAAAAGCAGAAGAGCTGCAATTTATTTCTTGTTTTAAACTGTATCATTTTAATGATCGTATTTCCGTTACTGCCAACTGAATAATTTAAATGTAAAATGACGAAGTACACAAATGAAAAGGGACAATGAAATTTTAACTTGTACGGATGCTACAGAAAGCCACAAGCGGTCACTACTGGAAGTCTTTAGCCATGTGAATAACAACTAACATCGTATGTGTTTGGATATCCAAAAAGGTCTGCAAGATGTGAAAATTGTGTCTTCACAAATGACAAAAATGACATTAAATAATAACAATACATTGAACTTTACGTTGTATTACGTTTATTGTCTTTATTTCCGTTCACCGCCACACTGATGCGGCGCACACAGTGGGGGATTGGGGAAGGGATAACACGTGACGAGACTGGCAACCCTACCAAGGCCACTCACGAGGTTGTTCCTTTCTCAGCCAGCACCGTTGCATAGGGTGAGTGCGTGGCTTTGATGGACTGGTAAAGTTTATTCAAATTAATCCAAGTCAACCAATTTTGAGCTTTGCTAAAAGGTCACCAACATGCCGGCGTATTTTCAGCGGCCAGAGAATGCTCTGAAACGAGCAAACGGTGAGTATACAAACGGCTTCGCGTTTTAACAGATGGGCCACATCCACGCTAACTAGTGGGCTAAGGGTTAGCCGCTAAAGGGTTAGCTTTAGCGGTTGGTGACTCGTTGTTGTTAGCCGGTCGGGCTAACTGCTAACGCTAGCCGGATGGCGGGGAAGCAATATCGAAATTGTGGAGCTACGTTGGTATGTAGCCAACCATCTAAGCAATTTTTAATGACAAAAACAACGACTTTTTAGAAAAGTAAATGGCTGCCAGAGAGCTGTTAACCCCCCCCAAGCAGCTTTACGGTGTTGTTAACGCTGCCTGGGAGACAGTGTTAAAGTAACAGGGCTGTAAGTAGATCCTACTATCACGACGCACCAACAGCGGCCTAATCAGCCGGCGCTAGCTAACCACGGTGTTGGAAGATTTTGCATTTTTCTAATGATGCGGGACTTCACGCTTTTATTGTTGACTTATATTACTTTAACGTGTTTGCGCAGAGTTTCTTGAGGTTGGCAAGAAGCAGCCGGCCTTGGATGTCTTGTACGATGTCATCAAAAGCAAGAAACACCGAACATGGCAGAAGATCCACGAGCCCATTATGCTCAAATACCTGGAGCTCTGCGTCGATCTGCGCAAGAGCCACCTGGCCAAGGAGGGTCTCTACCAGTACAAGAACATCTGCCAGCAGGTCTGCAAGAGAAATCTGTGATTTTTGCACACACAGAATCTTTTATGCAATATAGCAGTTTAGTCTAAATGTATGCTCCTTCTGTTTCCAGGTGAACATCAAGTCTTTAGAGGATGTGGTTAGGGCCTACCTGAAGCTGGCAGAGGAGAAGACTGAGACAGCCAAGGAGGAGTCCCAGCAAATGGTCCTGGACATCGAAGATCTGGATAACATCCAGACCCCAGAAAGGTGACGCTGCTTACGTTTTTATAGAGTAAATCGGCTGTTTAACAAAGGATTGAATTAATTTCTTAGGACTGGCTGCTGGTTTAATTTTAAATTGTGATTTATTTTTTCAAAAAAAGTAGATTATTAATGTGGAACTTGTTTTGATTTTAGCGTGCTCCTGAGTGCTGTGAGTGGAGAGGACACTCAGGATCGTACTGATCGCCTGCTCCTCACTCCGTGGGTGAAGTTCCTGTGGGAGTCCTACCGCCAATGCCTTGACCTGCTGAGAAACAACTCCAAGGTGGAGCGTCTATACCATGACATTGCACAGCAAGGTAGGGTCACGCATTCACATATTTTTAAATACTGCCTGTTTTCATGTTGTGATGTTATAGTCCTAAGTCAATATTCCAGGCTGCATATAAGTTACTACCATCGCAAAATAAAGTTTTTGTATTTTTAAGTGTTTTCTTTATATGAATGTTAATTAACACCAGTGCATGTATAGGATGTTTTATCAAAAAAAATCTTTCCCACTTAAGTCATTTAATTATTATTCAGAAATGTATTTCAAGTGTGTTTGCTGTGAGTCTAAGATTAGTTAATCCTCAAAGTATTCCAGTAGCTAAGCAATGTGATGTAATAAGATGTAATATCACAGATTAAATTAATTGTAAGGTGTCTTAATCCAGGCATTAGCTTCATCCTCTGTGTCACATATAATCTGTTCATCCCTCCACAGATGAGCATTTCTTTAAAGTAATTTAAATTAATGAAGTGAAAAGTTATTATTGTTGTTGTTATTATTAATAATAATTTACTGAGGAGTTTTCTCCAGTTTTGGTCATTTTTGTAACTGCAAACCTTTTTGCAGTTAAAACCATTAGGTGGAAGACTCCAAATTCTCTGTCTGCTTACCTTCCCTGCAGCATTCAAGTTTTGCCTTCAGTACACCCGCAAGGCAGAATTTCGTAAACTGTGTGACAACCTGCGCATGCATCTGGGTCAGATTCAGCGCCATCACAACCAGAGCACTGCCATCAATCTGAACAACCCTGAAAGTCAGTCCATGCACCTGGAGACACGTCTGGTGCAGCTGGACAGCGCCATTAGCATGGAGCTTTGGCAGGTTTGTCTACCTAACACTCTCCAACAACTACACAAGCATTTTCATCAGTCGCCTCCACTGTTGTTGGATGCTGTAATGTACAGCTGGCGCTGTATAATATAGTGTAATATTATAGTTGCTGTGAAAGTAAAATTAATGGTACTAATGCATTTATTCTTTTTCCTCCCAGGAAGCGTTCAAGGCTGTTGAGGACATCCATGGCCTGTTTGCTCTTTCCAAGAAGCCTCCCAAACCACAGCTGATGGCCAACTACTACAACAAGGTGTCTACTGTATTCTGGAAATCTGGAAACGCTCTCTTCCATGCCTGCACCCTTCACCGGCTCTATCATCTGTCCAGGGAGATGCGAAAGAATCTGACCCAAGAGGAGATGCAGCGGTATTCCATTAATTTCTTGTGGATAAATGCACCAGTGTTTTGTTTTTGGTTTTTTTTGTTTTTAACTTGATTATGACCAAATATGTAGTAAGATTTACTTTTAATTTTCAGGATGTCTACCAGAGTCCTCCTGGCTACACTGTCCATTCCCATCACCCCTGAGCGTACCGATATCGCTCGCTTGCTGGATATGGATGGCATCATTGTTGAGAAACACCGTAGGCTAGCTACCCTCCTGGCCCTGCAGTCTCCACCAACCCGCCAAAGTCTCATTAATGATATGGTACATTATGCGTTCAAGAAAAGAGAAACATTTTCACATGCTTTTAAGAGTATAGTTTTTTTGGTTGTTTGTTTTCATCTGTTCTTTAATTCTTTTATTTTTTGTCAAATGTATGTTTTCATTTTTGTGTTTTAGGTGAGATTTAACTTGTTGCAGTACGTTGTACCTGAAGTGAAAGAACTTTACAACTGGCTTGAGGTCGACTTTCATCCTCTGAAGTTGAGCGGGAGAGTGACAAAGGTAAACTCTCCAGCTGCATGTGGCAGCAGCAGACGTAATAATTATAAGGAGCTGTTGTTCAGTTCATTTTCTTAGATACAGTATGAGGTATATTCATTTAATCAACATTTATTCTTCCTTGTAATGTCCTACTCTTCTAGGTGTTAAACTGGGTGAGGGATCAGGCTGAGAAGGAACCTGATCTTCAGCAGTACGTCCCACACCTGCAGAGCAACACCATCCTGAGGCTCTTGCAACAGGTAATCCCCTCTCTCTCTCTCTCTCTCTATCTATCTATCTATCATCTATCTATCTATCTATCTATCTATCTATCTATCTATCTATCTATCTATCTATCTATCTATCTATCTATCTATCTATCATGGTTAATTTTTATTTTCTAAATCACTTCTAGCCTGAAATGGGTGTCATTGTCCTCATTTTTTAAATTTTAGGTTGCACAGATCTATCAAAGCATCGAGTTCAGTCGTCTGGCCTCCCTGGTTCCATTTGTGGACGCCTTCCAGCTGGAGCGCTCCATTGTAGATGCTGCGCGGCACTGTGATCTGCAGGTAAGATTCACATTGGTAGAGATGATGCAGGTTTAACACACTGACATTACTGATGGTCCAGAAACATGGATGTGTGCGATTACTGAAGAGTAACATTCTGTGTTATTGCAGATTTTCTAACATTTTTGTCTTGCAGGTCCGAATAGACCACACCTCTAAAACTCTGAGCTTCGGCTCTGACCTGAACTACTCGACCAAAGAGGATGCTCCTGTTGGACCTTTCCTGCAGAACATGCCATCCGAGCAGATAAGGAACCAGCTGACTGCCATGTCTGCATCTTTGGCTAAAGCCATACAGGTCATCAAGCCTGCCTCCATTCTGGTGAGTTCAACCTCTAACTGATACTCAGTGACCAGAGGCACCTAATATAGACCACTTTTGTTTTTCGTTTTTTTTATACATACAGTGACTGTATTGTTCATGTTATATTAAAATATTAGTCGTTATACGCCTTTATTGTTTGACTTCAAGTGCATTTTTAAACATTTTTTAAAATGGTCCTTTCTCAGCAAGAGCGCGAGGAGCATAACCAACAGGCCATCGCTGCCTACATCAAAAATGCCCGCAAGGATCACCAGCGCATCCTGGCTCGTAGACAGACCATCGAAGAGCGTAAGGAGCGCCTGGAGAGCCTAAACATTCAGCGTGAGAAGGAGGAGCTGGAACAGCGGGAGGCTGAGATGCAGAAGGTTCGCAAGGCTGAGGAGGAGCGTCTACGACAGGAGGCCAAGGAAAGGGAGAAGGAGCGCATCATGGAGGAGCACAAGCAGATCAAGAAGAAGAATGCCCGTGAGCGTTTGGAGCAGATCAAGAAGACTGAACTTGGAGCAAAGGCTTTCAAGGATATCGATATTGAGGTGATGAAATGTGTCCAGAAACAACTTGATTTGGGTCAATTTCACATGGACTACATTTGTAATGCAGATCTAACAAACTGGTTTTGTTGCAGGACCTGGAAGAACTGGACCCTGACTTCATCATGGCTAAACAGGTGGAGCAGCTGGAGAAGGAGAAGAAGGAACTCCAGGAGCGTCTGAAGAACCAGGAGAAAAAGGTAATGGTAATAAATCAGCAAAAGTATTGATAACTTAAATATGTACTGGGCTTTAAGTTTTATTTGTCTTCAGATTGACTACTTTGAGAGGGCAAAGCGTCTTGAGGAGATTCCCCTTATCAAAAAAGCTTATGAGGAGCAGCGTGTCAAGGATATGGAACTGTGGGAGCTCCAGGAGGAGGAGAGGGTAAGTGAGGGTGGGGAAGCTTTACATAAAGAGAGAAAAATAAATAAAAAAAGTAGTAGTATAGAGTATAATAGAGTATCTGGAATGTAAGAAGTTGTTCTTCTCTTCATGTAGATAAATACCATGAAAGTTGAACGGGAGAAGGCTCTGGAGCACAAGAAGCGCATGTCCAGGATGATGGAGGACAAAGAGAACTTCCTGTCTAAAATAACAGCTGCTCGTAGCTTCATTTATGAGGTAAGACTGTTTAGTTCATCTCTGAGCTTTAGCTGACTACGAGGACTGAAGCAGTGCTTTCAGCTTTACTTCTGTGCCTTTTAAAGGAAAAACTGAAGGCTTTCCAAGAGCGCTTGATAGAGGAAAGGAAGAAGCGCCTGGAAGAAAGAAAGAGACAGCGCAAAGAGGACAGGCGTAATGCTTTCTACCGGCAGAAAGAAGAAGAGGCACAGCGTATTCATGAGGAGCAGCTCAAGAAAGGTTTGTACAGTTTTCCAGTCGAATCTGTGATCCAACGTGTCCTCATAGAGTAAGGACAGGATCTCATATTCAACAGAGAACCAACCATGAAGGAAATGGAGGAAACTTGTTTTTAAACATCGTCATTAGTATTTTAGTGTTTTTCACTTGGCACAATTTTTTGGTGTCAGTGAGGTTTCAGTAGCCGTTAAATGTTTTTGTTTTGTTTTTTATGGTTTTTGTTTTTTGAATAGAGCGTGAAGAGCGTGAACGCCTGGAACAAGAGCAGCGAGAGGAGGAGGAAAGGGAGTACCAGGAGCGTCTACGAAAGCTTGAGGAGCAGGAACGGAAGCAGCGTATTCGTCAGCAGGAGATTGAGGAGCGAGAACGACGCCGTGAGGAGGAGAGAAAGGTCCCGCAGGAGGAGAGGCCAAAGGTACGGATGTGTTTTTAAATGAATTGGCCCCAAGACGGCTGGGATGGGCTGTGTAAGGATAAATATGGTCTACAGGACTTTGAGTAATCCTGAAGTATCATGTGATTCTCTTGAAAAGGAGGACGGAGGATGGAGACGACGCACAGAGGGTGGGGAGTCAGAGTGGCGTCGTCCTGCGCCCGACAGGTGTGTGTCACTAACACGTAGCTCCTGCTTTTCTTCTTGTAATGCCCACTCAGCTATGAATGGCTTCTCTAACAACAACTGTATGCTCCCTAGGGCTTGGAGACAGGACGGCCGAGATGATGACAAGGAGGAGAAAGAGTTACCTTTCAGACGAGATGGTCCTCGTAGAAGCGGAGAGGACAAAGGACCCCGTAGGGTCTTCGATGACGAACGAGGCCCACGGCGGGGTGATGATGAAGAGCGCCCTGTTCGCAGAGGGGGGGATGATGACCGTGGTCCACGCAGAGGTTTCGATGACGATCGTGGTCCAAGGCGTGGTGGCGATGATGACCGTGGTCCAAGGCGTGGCTTTGATGAGGATCATGGTCCTAGACGTGGCTTTGATGAGGATCATGGTCCTAGACGTGGCTTTGATGATGACAGAGGTCCTCGTAGAGGTATGGATGACTCCAGGGGACCCAGGCGTGGAGCTGATGACGACTGGGGCCCCAGAAGAGGAGATGATGACAGAGTTGGAAGGAGAGGTATGGATGATGAGCCACGTCGTGGTGGTGATGACGCCAAACCCTGGAAGCCACTGGGCCGACCTGGTAAGTTTGTAGCCAATCAGCTACCAGAAATTAACAGAAAAGGCTGCCGGTCTGTGCTTAAATGTCAAGTTTTAATAAAATGATGGCAATGAACGCCTCTGCTATAGGGGGCTGGCGTGAGCGAGAGAAGGCCAGAGAGGAGAGCTGGGGACCTCCCCGTGGTGGCCCCAATGATGATGGAGATGATGACGAAGGAGACGAAAGATCCAGCGACCGCAACAGAGACCGTCGTCCACACAGGTGGGGCTAATAGATCTATGCCTGTATGCTGAGTTATTCGTAGCAGCATGGCGGATATGACATTTCGCTTTTCAGGTGGTTGTTGGCAAAGTTTATAATTGTGTCACTGTGTGTTCACAGAGAGGAGGCTAACTGGAGGAGAGGGGGTACTGATGAGGCAAGCAGCTGGAGAGAATCTCGCAGAGAGGAGGCAGACCGCGACGATCGCCGTGATCGAGACGATCGCCGCGATCGAGACGATCGCCGCGACCGTGATGATCGCCGCGATAGAGACCGTCGTGATAGAGATCGCCGTGATGAGCGTGAACACAGAGGCCCACCCAGAGATGAGGATGGTGGTGAGCGGAGCATTTTTCAGACTTGCTGTCAGTGTCATTACTGGGTTTGATCTAATCACGTGTGATCTAAGTATTTTATTTTATGCACAAATGGTAACTTTGTTTCAGAAGTATGAAATGTAAAAAAAAAAAAAAACTGCAGAGATTTACCAATAATGTAAACGCTGCTTTTAATAAGAATAATCCGATATCAAGCTTGAA
>VOQK01016351.1:2675-15386 GCA_015052645.1 Benitochromis conjunctus
AACAATTTTAATTTTTTTTATTTTTTTTAATTTTTTTTTTTTTTTTTTTTTTACTGAAACACCTGTTTGGTGAAACTGTCTCTGACTTAAAGCACTAAACTAACACTTTATCTATTCATAGATTCGTTTTTTCTGTAGTTGACACTTCCCTACATCTTTTCTATTTATTGCAGCTGAAACTGGATCGGACCAAAATGTTAACAGTAAGCGGTGCACTTATTTCTGCAGTTATTCTGTATTGTACTGCAGCTAAATGACTCAATTCTGCACAACCTTTTTATAGCACTGGATTTGGTGAAACATGTCATGTCTTATTGTTGTTTGCCTTTTCCCTCTAAACAGAAATCGTTGTCTCTAGCTCATTCCCCGAGGCTGCTGGGCTCCAGGGTGCTGCCTCGTCTGCGCTCTCCGGCGAGCAGACTACCTCATGGCAGAGGTCAGGGTTCCACCTGGGCAAATGGGTCCTCCTACCACAGCAATCCAGTAGGGACCGAGTCCTTTGAGCAGCAGCAGCAGCAGTCTTCCCATGGTCTAGTGCTTGTACCCAAAGGAGAGCTCCGCAGGGGGAGAGGACGAGGTGTGAGGCTGCGGGGAGGAGGGGCAGGAAAAGGCATCAGAGGTGGTCAGAGCCATGCAGAGTTGGAAGAGGACAGTGAGGACAGCAGCAGCACCACCACCAACAGCAGCAGCAGTGACGACGAAGAAGAGGAGGAGAGTGGGCAGAACAGCGGGCGGGGAGGTGATAAAGAGAACCAGCCACAGTTGAGGCGGGAAGGACAGGCAGCCAAAGAAAGAGAAGAGGAGGGGTTTGAGATGGCCAACCAAAATGGAGCAGATGAGGACGAGGAGGAGGAGATGGAGCAGGACAGTCGAACAGGGGACAGAGATGCAACATATCTTAATAAAGTCACACTCCAAAGGCCAACCAAAGCCAAACAGGACCCGTCAGCCATTGTCCCCAAATTAGAGGCTGTCGCCCCTCACACTGCCACTTCCACAGTACACAGCCAGCCCAGAGCCCTCCTCAGACCCCCCATTAGAAATCGCAGCCCCTGTCCTGATCAGCACTCAAGTAGGCACACACCACCGCAGACTCGCAGTGGACACATTGGCACTCGCACTTCCCACTCAGAGAGACTTGAGGCCTCGAAAAGAATGAGACTGAGCAGGCCAGCCAAACTGAACAATGGAGCTTCCTCCTCTTCATCTTCTGAGCTTCCCCATCTCCGCGTCCCTCTGTCTGCCCTGCAGGAAGGAGGGGGCGAAGCAGAAAGGGGGAGTGTTGGGAATAACCCAAGTTGTGAGAGAGAGGTGTGGGTGTCTGTCTTCCGCTACTTAAATCGTGCAGATCTCTGCGTCTGCATGGCAGTCTGCAAGAACTGGTACAAATGGTAAGACCTCTTAACTGACATTTCACTAACAAATCTCCTTTAAAGGGTTTTTATTTCGCTACACTCATAAAAAGCAAAGTAAAACTTACACGTACAGGCTGATTCTACCTAATTTAAATGACAAATCACTGACGTTACTTGTGCCAGCTATTGAAAGCCTAAAAGATGGTTTATTTTAGACTGTCGTTGACCCATACATCTGCAAATGTATGGATATGTTCTTTAAGCATCTGTTTTCGTCTGTAGGTGTTTAGACAAGCGGCTTTGGGCGCGGATTGACCTGAGCATCAAGCGCACGGTTACTCCTCAGGCCTTGACAGGCATCATAAAGAGACAGCCGGTCACACTCAACCTCTCCTGGACCAACATCTCTAAAAAACAGCTCAGCTGGCTCATTGACCGCCTGCCTGGTACACACTCAAGTTTTCTTCCAGGATTATTGAATTATAAAAGGGACAATATAGATGTATTAACAATAATAACAAATAAAAGGGGGACTTCATTTTTAGAATGTATGACATTAAAACACTATTTAAATCTTATCCATTTTACAGGGCTGAAGGATCTGATGCTGGCAGGCTGTTCCTGGTCCTCTGTTTCAGCTCTGTGCTCCTCTGGTTGCCCTCTCCTCCGTTCACTTGATCTGCGATATGCAGATGCCGTCAAAGATGCTCAGATCAGGGATCTAGTCACTCCTCCAGGTAAGGAAAGGGGAGTCTCAGAGGATACAGACTGATCATAATATGTGCAGTATCTAGTAATAGATTTAGTATAGTTTTCTTTCCTTTTCCTTTCTTTTTGTTTTACTTTCCCCCTTTGTTTTTGCCAAATTTACAGAGTGTCTCTGCTTGTTTTCTTTCATCTCCGGTCCAGGGTGTGACAATCGAAGTCAGTTGCGGTCCATGCAGTGTTTGCGGCTAGCAGGTTTGGACATTAGCGACTCCACTCTGCGTCTGGTGATCCGCCACATGCCCCATTTAACAAAACTGGATCTGTCCCACTGCAACAGTCTCACCGACCACTCCATCAATCTGCTGACTGCAGTGGGCTCGTCCACACGAAACACACTCACAGAACTCAACCTGGGAGGTAGGAAACTGTTGGGAAGTAAATAGACTGGATGGCATTTCTGGGAAGTTTTATTCAACTAGAGATAAATGTTTTCACGTTTCTTTTCCAGGCTGCAGTAAACTAACAGATACGTGTCTGAAGTATCTCCGCCGCCTCTCTTGCATCTTGCTGCTTGACCTACGAGGCTGTAAAGGCGTCTCCCGCAAGGCCTGTGAGGCGTTCATCTCTGAGCTGTCAGTCAACACTCTCTACTGCCTATCAGACGAAAAACTGATCCAGCGGATATCCTAAGCGGCTCGCCTTCTCTCGCTGCAGACGTGATTTGGGATGCAAAAGCGGAGGGAGTGGATCCTGATGTGAATCTGTGCGACACAAAGGACAGAGAGAGGCAGGGAAGCTCATGCACCTATGTCACGTAAAGGAAGGGTGGGGTGTAAACTGGGAGGGCTTGCTTGACTGGTGTTGTTGGGAGGGGGGCAACAAGGGTGTCACAGCTGGAACAATGCTTTTTTCAGTACATTTTATTTTGCCATGTACCTAAAAAGGAAAAAAAGGACTCAGGAGCTTTTTTGCTGTTCTTTTGGGACTTCGCAGTGAGTGGAAAGACATCTTTTTTTTTTTTTTATTGCCCTAAGTGGGAGAATGCAGGCAATTAAAAGCTGTATTAGACTATACATCCTGTGGATAACAAAGTCATCAACTCTTCTTTGGACAGAGCCAGTCTTGACTGTCATCACAAGCTTTCTGCCTTGAGAGAGATAAGCAGAGACTTTGAGTTTCATCCGCAGAACAAACATGCATTGTTTTGTTGGACTTAACTGATTTCAGCTACTTTTGGGTGCTTCAAGCATATTATCTTTTTCTGTTCAGTTGTTTGATGACTTACGCTTCATGCACAACAGCTATGCTTTGATACTTAAAAAACAAACAACAACAAAAAAAAAAAAGACAGCTAAAGGTAAAAGGACTTCGATGTCAGACTTAGGAAACGTAAGCTACAGGAATGGCCTATGTTTAGCAGATGTTTATTCAGCTTTGCAAGTCACTGGGTGCGACACAAGTCCAGTTGTATGGTGTACATGGATGCTAAGTGTGTAAGAAAGTTAAAAGTGTGAGTAGGCAATCAACATGGCAACAAGACCTCACCCCAACAAAAGGGCAGGTTGCATTAAGTGTAGGGGACGAGCCAAGGATAAGGTGTCAGATAAATGGTGCATTTTCAAACAACGTTAGACTTCAGGTGCTATAATTTCCAAACTCCTTTAGCTTTGTTTTTGTACAGAGACAACATTTAGAGCAAAACTATTCTAGATGTAACCGCTCCCCACCTGTCTTTGATACACTCGTTTTGCTTTCATTTACAAATAAAAAACATAGAAAAAAAATGTGACCATCTACTTTTCACATGACTTTGTCAGATTCAGTGTAGAGATGTTTTGTTTAAGGGAGGTGGGGGCTCTGCTCATTTCTGTGTTCCCTTACAGTGTTATGGCTCTATATCAAAGGTCTCCTCCCAGACTGCTCTCCTGGCCATATCCCTTAAAAATGAATATAAGTCTATAAATGTATACTTTTGTGTAAATGTGTTTTTTCCTCTTTTAGATTATCAAAACGGGGAACCTGTAGCATTGTAATTATTTTCAGAAGCCTTTTTCACCTTATGTTATTTGTGTTATTTTTCAAGAAAAAAAATAAAAGAATGATAAACAATGGCTGAGTTTTGTGATTTCTTTTTAGCTAAAAGTGGGGAAGATGCACTGCAATTACATCACTAGTATTTTCCTGTTTATACCATCCATCCACTCCTCGGTGGCTCCACCCAGCATCTCTCAGTAACCTGGAAATAAAGCGACGCCTAGATAAATAAATAATAAAGAAAGAAAACTGCCGCTGCGGCTGTAAATACACGGGAATATTTGCACCGGATCGCAGCAGACTGACAGATGTGATCGGCTTTATCAGGCGTTTTCTTGGCAGGACACGAGTGCTGTCCGACACCAACTGTCACCAGCATCATCTCGGATGCCCCAACTCGAGGGACCTGGATGTGAAAGCGGAGTAAAGGCCGTGTCTTGTGTTTTTTAGACAGCCCTACTATAAAAAGGGGGGTAATGGTTGTAGCAGCAGCAGCGGGGGAGAAGCGAGCTAACTCTATCAGCCGGCAATTTCACCCGCTATTTTACTACTTTAAGGACACTCTGGAAAAAATGAGCGGACACTGAGGCGCATTTTCGACTGTCTTCAGTTACGAATAATGGAACACAGGCGCCAAGAGGAGCGAGAAACGATGTTATTAGCCAGTTAGCTAACGTTAGCCCAGCTAGCTGCTAGTTAACGTTAACTACAACAAATTAGTGGGCTGAGTTAGCTAGGCTAACTCAGCCCACTAATTTCCATAGACACGTACAGTAGTCGTTTTGTTGCTGACTAACGCTAGCGACTTGGGTATATTTAGTCAGTGGAGGATTTCCCCCCCCCCTTGGTGACACACCTCTTGCATTCAGAGTTTACAATTCCCTGCTGTAAACGAAGCTAGCTAGCTAAGCAGCGGTGCCGATCAGCGCAACATCCGTCTACTGTGGTGTCGCTGCAGAAGTCGTAGCTTTCCTGCTGATTAACTCTCAAACGGTCGTCAAACATGGCTCAAGAAGCGTTTCCTTTGCATTATCTGGTTTGGAACAATCAGTACCTGGAGCTGGATCGAGAACTGCAGAAGAAAGAGGTAAGACTGGTGGCTTTGATTTGTTTTTTTTTGGAGCTGGTGATAGATGATGGGGTTTTTTGGCATGTCGAACTGCATTGCGCTGATGCTGCTGCTGCTTGTGTGTTTGGTTTTGCAGCAGGATCTGGAGCGCTTGGATCCAAGAGGGCGCACCCCGCTGGAGCTTGCTGTGTGCCTGGGCCACCTGGAGTCAACCCGGGTGCTGCTCAGGCACTCTGCAGACCCTACACACTGCAACGCACAGGGCTGGACCAGTGAGTGCTCTGCTGCTTCTCTGTTCCCTACCCTTAGGGTGCTGGGGGAAAGAGAAACACCCTCTGCAAATAAATGTATGTTTTAGTCTTGCAGGAGGCAGTGAGCACTGGGGACCCTGAGCTTGTGCAGCTGGTGCTTCAGTACAGAGACTTCAAGCGTGCCACTGAGAGATTGGCGGGCATTCCCGAGCTGCTCAGCAAACTAAGACAGGTAGATCCATCTGGTTGCACAAATGTAATCTCCTGGGTTTTCCACCTGACCTGTTGAACTGAGACAACCCTCATCAATTCCTCGGTGCCTGGTTGAAGATTGATGGGGAAAAGTTTAAGTCTGATGTGTCAGTGTACGTTTTTAGCAGCTCTTGAGCTGTATTGAAGCGGAAGGGACAAATGCAAGAAGACCTGAGAAGATCTAAGAGTGTCTTCTGTCTCTTCCAGGCACGAGACTTTTATGTGGAGATGAAGTGGGAGTTCACCAGTTGGGGTGAGTGTGGCTCATTAATGCATTTCCACAGAGGTCAGTTTCAGCACCACAAGTAGCTGGACAGCTCCCACAACAGCACCAAACAGATGTTGCTCAGTGGATTAAAATTAGAGTATCACTACAAACCAGATTATAGCATATACAATTCTCTCATTGCTAGTTAATAAATTCATATAGAAATTCACAGACTTATAGTCAGCCAGCTTCTTATTCATTACTTATTCAAATTGTCTCTCTGTGCTACTCTGTAATAACGTTTTTTTCATGTTACTCTGAACTCAATCTCATCTTCTTCAACTTCCCCCTCAGTGCCCTTGGTGTCAAAAGTGTGCCCCAGTGATGTCTACCGGGTGTGGAAGAGCGGCTCTTGCCTCCGCGTGGACACCACCCTCCTGGGTTTCGAACACATGACTTGGCTGAAAGGACGACGCAGCTATATCTTCAAGGGTGGAGGTATGCGCTTTTTGCTCCTGAGGCCACAATAGTATACAAACCTTTTAACCTAGAAGCTGATATATAGATAGATGCTGAGCTGATGTAGACCAGCCCTGAAAGACTAAAAAGCAATTCTGCTCTTCTAGCTTTGTGGTGAAGCCTTTGATGGCTTTCATTTTGTCAAAATTCTTGTCATTTTCCTCTTGCACCTGTATCTTGATTGAGTTTTGTATGCCCACTGATTACTCAGCCTAGCTGTTTGTGCTATCTGTCCGTCTCTTCTCAGATGACGGGGCAGTGGTCATGGAGGTGGACCATGAGAAGCAGGTCGTGTACACAGAACCGCTCGTGTTGTCTCCTCGTGATGCGCCCTCGCTCCTGGCAGCAATGCAACCGTCTCAAGAGAACACAGCCCAGAGACTCACGTCGCCTATCGTCTCCACACACCTCAACACTCGCAATATTGCATTTGAGCGGTAACATACTATATACATATACTCAGAATTCTTAAATTATTTCCACACATCTCATTTGTCATGTTTCCGTGCATAAACTCTGACTGTATTGTGGCAGTTAATCATTCAGAAATACATAAAATATTAGCTTGATGAGCACTTAATTTGTCATTGTATGTTTAGGAACAAGTCTGGAATCTGGGGCTGGCGTTCTGAGAAGAGCGAGGTCGTCAGTGGGTATGAAGCCAAGGTAAGTGCGGGTGAGCCCATTTAGTTTTAGATGCATTTATTCATTTATTTCAAACCGTGCTTTTGAATTTAAACCAGAAGAGACTCGTGCTCCTGACTGTACACCCCAGTTTTATGGCTATTAAAAATAAAAATAAAATGTTTTTGTAAAAGCAAACAAAAAATGCTCATGGGTGCTTTTCCTTTGTGCGTTGTTGTGTAAAGGTTTACAGCGCTACCAATGTGGAGTTGGTGACACGGTCAAGGACAGAACATCTATCAGATCAGGACAAGTCGAGAAGCAAAGGTAAAAACTTATACACACATTCACACACAGGCAGCTGGAAGCCCATGTTGTTATCCTGTCCCAGTGGCTGGTGCACTCATCACTGAGGTGTATCTTGGCCAGATCATGGAGACTGAGAAATGTGACCTTGTATTTTCATACGAAAGGGTTAATATGAATTATGACAAGCTCAATCAGGATTTTAACAATAATTACAATGAAACACGTCGTACAGCTATAGTAACATTAAACGACCAGTGGTTGGCAGGGTATGGAGTGACACATCAGTGTCCAATGTAGTGGTTTATGTGCAAGTATACCATCAACACTGACACAAATACAAGAAAACAGAATTTGGATAGCTGTCCAGTGTAGTGACCACTATGCGTGAAAGGGTTAATATGTTGATTGTATTAGAAAATTAGCTCTTTGTGGATGCTTTTACTTGTTTCTGGTTATATATACATTGCTACAAGGGTGGATGTTCATGTTAAACGTGGTCAAGGTTTCAAATAGTAAGTTTGGTGTATGTATGAGTAATCCCTCTGAGACTGAAACCGAAGCATCTAAATAATCTAAATAAAAGATAAATAAGGACTATTTTGAACTGTGGGTCTTGCAGAGCAGCTCTAATAAAGTGCAAGAATAAAAATACGGAGCTGGAAATTAAAAGTCCACTTTAAACAGACCATACTGTGTAAATGTAATGCATTTTTGGAGCAGTTTTTATAGTGATCTCTTTTTATTCCTGTTCACTTCCTACTCAGGCTCAAAGACTCCTCTGCAGTCTTTCCTGGGGATTGCTGAACAGCACACAGCTCACAATGGGGTGAGTCTCCACAGCGCCTGTGCATTAACGTCTACACACACACCACCTACACCGCTTTCAGCCTCCTTTAATGAGCACTGTTACTTTACCGCTCTCTTTCCATATTTCTCTTAGAGCAACGTGTCCCAGTGCGCCAGTCCCCACAACCCCACAGCCATCACAGCTGAGGAATACTTCAACCCGGAGTTCAACTTGAACGGCCGCGACATTGGACGTCCCATCGAGCTTACCAGCAAAGTCCAGAGGTAAGCTACACAACCCAAATCCATTTACGGATGGTTATTGGGTTATTGGGTTATTGGGTTATGGATGGTTAATGGATTTCACCATCACCACCCTTATGTCTCTTGTTGTTGTGCTGCTTCCATTCTAGGTTTAAAGCAACTCTGTGGTTGAGCGAGACTCACCCTCTGTCCCTGGCCGAGCAGGTGACGCCCATCATAGACCTCATGGCCATTTCGAACGCGCACTTTGCCAAGCTGCGGGACTTCATCACCCTCCGCCTGCCACCAGGCTTCCCTGTCAAGATAGGTGGGTGTGGTTAAAGATCTCTGTTGTTAGTGGCACTATTTGAATGAGACTATTTGAAAGTTTGCCAGCTTGGCAGTGTCTCACGATAGTTATTTTGCAATAACAAGAGCAAGCACCTGTATAAATGAAAGAGGAGAGAGCAAAGACTTTAGTTTCTGTGTTCACTAGGTTAACTAAACAAAGATTCCCCACTATATCCAGTCCTGTTAGTCTCTACTTGTGAGTCTGTAGTGAAGATGTTTTGTGTCACAGTTGTGACAACTGTCTTGTTTAGGGTGTGTAACCCCAGCTAATATGAAGTATATAATTATATAATATATATTTTAAAGATCCCAGAAATGCAAGTCACCTCCTAACCTCCAATCACCTTTTGTGGGTTTTATTTATGTTTTTGTTTGAGTCCTCGTTGGCCACCACGTCTCATGTCTGACTGAACTCTCTGTCTGCCTTTTAGAGATTCCTCTGTTTCATGTGTTGAATGCCAGAGTGACGTTCAGCAACCTGTGTGGCTGTGACGAGCCAGTCAGTTCTGTGACGGTTCACAAACCAGAGAGCCCTGTTGAAGCTGGTAACTATTGACCTAACATTTAGTGGTACCTGATACCTTTACGTGACTTTAAGTTGACTTGTAATCATTATTATTATTATCATGCACCTTCGCTTATCACAGGTCAGGCCACTCCTCCCTTCCACTGTGAGGTGGACCCCTCAGTGTTTGAGCCCCCTCCTGACTATACCACCCTTGGTCCGGGCCGCAGTGAGCCAATGAGGGACGAGGATGACAACCTGCTGCAGTTTGCCATTCAGCAGAGTCTGCTCGACGCTGGCACAGAGAGCGACCAGGTCAGAGCAAGTCCCCGTCTGCTCACAGAGCCTTGCATGCTTGTTCTTCTTTTCCTTTCAAGACTTTTCAATGTTTTTTTTAAAAGATTTTCTCTCAGTTTATCAATTTTTCCTTCTCGTGTGATGTTTTACAGCACCTTTTGAAAAACACTGTTCTTGGGTGATAATACAGTGTTTTTATCATCTCAAGTTCTTTCCATTGTGAATCATTTAAAAGCTCAGCACAGTCTCTCTGTAGGCTGTCCTTAAATCTAAAGCCAGGTGTAACACTCGTGTCCGGTTTTTAGGTGACCATCTGGGAGGCCCTCACCAACAGCCGCCCGGTGCCGCAGTCTCCCCTGTATGAGGAAGACTCTCAGCTGGAGAGGTGAGCTTATCCTCAGGCTTTACCCATCTTCTTTTCTTGAGCTTGTCCGTAATAATTACTTCAAACATTCTGAGATAGGACACACCTGAGGACTGTTTACAACAGATTGTCGTGTTTGACAGAGAGGAGCATAAACCTGGCAGCTGAGTCACTCATCTATGCAACACATGTTAATGACTGGTCCGTGGACTGTTGGCTGGACATTCTGATTCATTCATTTATTTGTTCTGCAAATAAAATGATGATCTGAAATGATGAGACTAACCGTCTGCTATCACAGTCAGTCTGTCTAAATCGTATGCACCACTTATCAGCTGCCAGGCCCAGCTTTAGTTCACGGACACTTTCACACTGCTCACACTAGGTAAAGGTTTTACGCCTGAAGGAAGGAGTCAGAAAACAGCCAGAGACATGAGTATTGGTATTAAACTTTAATACACCTCCACAACCAAATTTAACAGGCCCTTCCTTCCTGCCAGTGCTCCGCCTCTTCACTATGGAAACAAATGGCACCGGTCATATACTTTTCACTCACCTTTTGAAATGTCAGGTCAAAAGGTTTTGACCTCACAAACTCTATTGTAGTTGTTACTGTAAAGAAAAATCAGGAAGTTTTAATGTCTCTTCCTTGTTATTATGCAGGGAAATCCCTGGCTTGTGAAGTAACTTAATTACACATTTCTAAATAGGGTTCAGTGATGAGCTTTTTCTTCCCACCTTCTCCTGAGAGCACCAGCTTAAATTTATCCTGTAATGAAGCACAGCTTGAAACGTCTCCTGTTAAGAGACCCGTCTTTATTTAACAGTATCCTAATTTCTGTCCCGTCTCAGGGCGATCCAGGAGTCTCTGTCCATCTCACTGGCCAGCAGAGAGGGAGAAGAGATGGCTGACCCCAGCCAGCCCTCTTCTGTGTCTCCGTTGGACCCCACCGCCAACTCGCCGCTCTCCTACAGCACAGTGACCGACCCGCGCTTATCCGCGCACTACGGCGTGGCGACCAGCTTCGACGAGCAGCTGCGGATTGCCATGGAGCTGTCGTGCAGGGAGCAGGAGGAGATAGACAGGTGGGAGTGGAGACGAGATGGATGAGGAAATGAGTCATTTCTATAACTGTGGGTTTATATGACCTATAATTGTTAGACTGAGGGAAGAAACCACAACAAAAAAACCCTCACACCTGCTAGAATTTGTAGAGAATACAAAGTATTAGTCATCATTTTTATTTTTGTTTTAATTTAATGGAGTGAGCACGCAGAGAGTGCCGCCCTCTGCTCTTCCATCTCAAACTCATATTTTGGCACAGCGGTGTGACAAACAACAACTGTGACACTTTGGGGTGTCAAAAATCTCCCAAAAAACAAATGATGCTGACAAATTATTCCCTGCTTAGGAAAGCATTTGGATTCAGATGGATTCATCCATCCATCTATTCAACCTTTTTCATAACCACGTATCTAATTCAGGGTTACCCATCTGTCACTGGGCTAGGGGCGGGGGACACCGCGGACAAGTTGCCTTGCTCTCACATGGCTGGAAACATTAAAAATGTTTTAAGCTTGAAAAATAAAATATGAAAAAAAAAAATGGCGAGAGATAAATTACTCCTTGTAATAATAAATTACTCCATTAATGCTACCCAGCGCTATCATAGCCAAATAGCAAGTAGTTCATCTGACATGTATTATAACTATATCAGCCCTTCAGCTGTAACAGTTTCATTATTCCTGGTGTTAATGGCAGCTCATAGTTCAGCTGCTGTTAAAGAGGCCCGATTGAACCTGCAAACGATTAGCTGTACATGCAGTTTAAGAGTTAAAATGCTTACCGTTTGTTCCAGAAGAACATTTTATATAAAATTTGGCCAGATCATGGCCACACAAACACACACACACGCACGCGCGCACACACGCGCGCGCGCACACGCACGCGCGCGCACACACACACACTTTTTTTCATCAAAAGGTTCACCAAATACTCCATTGTCAAAAAAATCGAATTTTCTGACAATTATTTCATGATTTGGGCTTTGAAGGGTTAAGATGATGCAGGACCACCAACACGGAGATATCAAATATACCACTTTAGATTTAACACTACCTTAACACATTATCAGATTACACCTATAGCATGATTCGAACAACCTTTCAGACGCATTAAATCTGAAGAAAGTCACCTTAAAGTGATGATACTGTCATTGTTTTGACAGATGAACTTCTTATTTTGCTGCAGGAAGCATAAGGAGGAGGAGGAGGAGCTGGAGAGGATCCTGCAGCTGTCACTCACCGAAAAGTAATGTAACACCGACAAGGGCAGGTGGAGACAGGTCTACGTTAGGGAACAATCGTCTTATTTATTCTGTTTTATTTTTTAAATCCTGATGTTAACTTATTACAGATATTTTATTTGTCTTTCTCACACGAAGGCTGCTACAACAGAGTGTAAAGGACCTGAATATAAGAAATGTGAAACTGGAAGAGACCGTTACTCTTACAAAAAACAACAAAAAATAAACACTATAGTCAAGGAGGAGACAAAAAGGGATAGAGTGTTTGGTTTTCTTTTTTTATTGAATATTTTTCACAGTCTTGCTGTCTTTACTGAGTAATGAATGATCCTTAAACTTTAAACCTATAACATGATCCACAATAAAGATAAAAAGTAAAATAAAAAAGTGCAATCTCAATGGAATAACTTATAAAACTATAAAATTTAAAAAGTTTATGTTGGCTTACTCCTGTGTGTGGAAAAATAAAAAAAATAACGATCCTGAATTGTGTCTGTTTTTTTTTTTTTTTTTTTTTTTTTTCTTTTTTT